>NW_019775857.1:799585-807085 GCF_001039355.2 Lingula anatina
TTGCTAGTCACATTTTCTGAATATCTGTGAAACAAATATTTTATAATTAAAAATTGATGGTCATTAAGCTGTTAAACATTATGTAATATTGCATCAAAATTTGAAGAAACCCCTATTTTGGGCACTGCTTCCATGATGACCATTTAAGGAAAATCATGTCACTTACTGTTCTCAAACTTACAGGAAAGAAACATGGGACTAAAATACAGCTTCAGTAGGCAATGCAGTCTGTTTGGTATTTTTATTTATTTATTTATTTATTTTGGCAGTTAAACAGTTTTTTGTGAAAATTTAATTTTTCACATATTGGCATTTTCAAGGTGTGACTTTAAAGTTCCATGATCTTGAAGACTTTTGCTTGTCACATTTTCTGAATGTCCATGTTACTAATATTTTATTAATAACATTTGATTGTCATTATGCTGTTAAACATTATGTAATGTTGCATCAAAATTTGAAGAAACCCCTATTTTGGGCACTGCTCCTATGATGACCATTTAAGGGAAATCATGTCACTTACTGTTCTCAAACTTACAGGAAAGAAACATGGGTCTAACATACAGCTTCAATAGGCAACGCAGTCTGTTTGGTAAATTTTTCTGGCAATTTAACAGTTTTTTGTGAAAATTTAATTTTTCACTTATTTGCATCTTTATTTTCTGTTCTTTGTCTGTACATTTGACAGCTTTGCTGCCTTGTTTCACATTGGTTGTTTAAGAAATTGGAGAAGATAATTTTACACATACTTGTATTGGCTGTTTGAGTGTATGTGACGTTTTCAAATCTATAGAAAAGATTATAAAATCTTACATTTTCTTGCCAAACGCACCAAAAACCCAAAAGAAGAAAAAAGGTAGTTTGGATTTGCCTTTAATGACTGGTAAGGACTGGAATTGGTTTCCAATAAAATGTCCATGTGGTTTTTTATGTTTATTTTTTAATAATTAACATAATGATAAAAAGAGCTTCCAACAAATCACTTACTGTGGGCGCCAAAAAAAAAAATGAGAAGAACTAAGTTATTATGGTCCAGATGTGTGTTCGCTCATGCATCTATATGGTTAAGTTCAAGACCAGTTCATGGCATGTCACAGAACACAGTTAATCTTAATAAGTCCGTATACCACCTGAATTTAACCCTATTCAGGTGATCGTCCGAATGCTTTCTTAGCCTAGCGAAACCTTTTATTGATATGCAGATGTGTAAATAACACGCAACACCACTGTATGATTATGATGACGATGCACAGATTTTACTTCAATAGAATAAGAGCCTATGTCCCTATTACGTAAAACCATTATCTCGATATTTTCTCTTTAAGGCAATTCTTTGCTCGTTTCAAAGGTCAATACATGTATCATACAATAAACTCTTGGATTTGAAATCATCTTCCAACTTTTGCACACTCACGTGTTGATAAACTGGTTGTTGTTTAGCTAGTAGTGTTCTAGTTGATCAGTATGTGTGCTTATAAACCTCAAGTGAATTTAAGAGAGCGTGCGTACATGTATGTTATATGCGATAAGAAGTCTCCGCTTTGCAACTATTACGGGGCGTCTATCAAAGATAATATAGCCTGTATGTCTACATATTATGGAATTGCATTTGACTTTTATTGCTGTTTTTGTGTCATTGTATTTATGATTTCTTTGTGCTAGGTTACGAGAAAGTATATAGTGTATTGGATTTGTGCGCTTTTTTGCTACTAGACACTTCAAAATTCATTCATATCAAGTAACATACGGCCTTCATCAGTTCAATCTCTGTGTAATCCATGGTGATTTTTGCTTTAGTTAATCTCAACTTCCATAAATTTTAGGATTTAAATTGGAACCAAAATTGTTAAATTTCATGAAATGTAATAATTTTGATGAATGTCGAAATCAATTTGTGTAGTCTACGGTCGTGGGTGTCAAAGTATTTTCAGACTTATAGAGGAACAAAAGAACTTTGTTAAATCATTACATGTGTTACTTAAAGATGCATATGAAGTCAAGTTATTGCCACAAAAGCCGACCAAATGTCAAATGCTACCTATTTCCGAACGCATTTGCAAACTGTCTCCTTTTTGGCAAAGGGTTTCATCAGCTGTATTATGTATTGAAAGTTACACCAAGAAAAACACAGAGAAACATTTACTAACCAGCTCAATTCACATTTTAAATTGATTAATTAATTAATCACCACCAAGATCTAACCGATTCTAAATTGGCCTATTCCGGAACTAGCCTGACAAATGTTCGCAAAATTGTCTATTGTTTCCTAAGATTAGACTATATCTAACAAATCAACAAAGACAAAATACATAACCTTCCTTGGTGGAGGTAATAATAGCTTCTTCAAACTGCAGACAAAACTGCAGGTAAAGGCTATGAATGTTTGAGCGGTACAAAGCTTGCTTTTTAGTGGTTGTTTGAAGAAACTAATATCGTAACTTTGTTTTCCTTTGGCTTGCAAAGCACATTTATGATAGAAAAGAAATGTGTTATTCGAGCCTTAATTGGTTTTGACAGAGACCATTCAATGCAATTGCACTTTCAAAAAACTCATCAGAAAACAAGTCGGGAATAAATCAATAGAATCGTCCCAAGATAACAATTTGAACTTTTTTAACCTTGCTCGAATTATAACCAATATTTTCCATATATTCCGATTTTTATCACCTTGCCATTGTACACAACTGTGTAAAGTAAATGAAGTAAAGGCTGGTTCTTATATACCGCATTCCACTACATCTCAGTGCTGTAAATAACAGATCGCAACACACCTGGCATATTTTGGACCATTATTTCAACTGTCTGTAAAAGTTTTCACCTCACTTATAATGCTTTGATAATTGCATATTGAATTCCCAAAATCTAAACAGCAGTGTCATTATAAAGGTTTCTAACAATGGAATTTAACACGCAAAAATACTCAAAACTCGTGGACTGTTAGTTGGTCAGTCTTATTGCAGATGAAATGCACAAGGACACAGTCACCGCAAAAAATGGCAACAACCGTAAACGATTGATTCATTTTGTTGCCACATATCTGTAGAAAAATAACGTTTATTAATGGAAACACGCCGGTGGGATTTATAAAAAGTTACGCCATTCATTGGTTTATCACATTCTTATACACTTTTTCATTTACAGGCAATCCAGTCATGGCCTTCCAACGAGAACAACAATGGCTGGAATGAATAGAGTAAATAACATATTAAGAAATCCAATCGATATAAATTGGCCGGCCATAAAATGTCACTCCACTCGGTACGAGACACACAAAAGATTCATAATTTGTGAAACTGATATGCACCTCTTTAATCATGATGCGGGAAGTATAGCAGTACGGGGAAATGAAGACAATCATTTCCTTGACCTATTGGGTTAATTGTCTTGAATCATCCAAATCTATTCACCTTCTTCCCCCATCAACCGATAATTCACAAGGATATGGTACTTTGCTTTGGCAACGTTATTTGGGTGAAGGTCAAACCTACGCTTTCATGTGGTTTTACGTGCAACCATGTCTGCGACTTATCTTTCAAGTGTCTGTGTTACGTCAGGGAATGACTTTCAAGAACATTATAAGTCCATTTGCTATGATAAGATCTTAATTCCTGGACAGTCTGTGAATCTATATCCACCATGGCAACCGTTTGACGTTTCACCGTGCACATTTTCAGTCACCCACTTGCAAACCAATGAATATATCTGATTTCTAATGCATGTTTGGTATGCAAGAATCTGTGCGTCTCTGCAACAATATCAAGGAAAACACAGGACATGCGATCAGATTTAACTGATTATAAAATGCCACGACAATAAGGAACATGTTTTGGTAAATTACCGGTCTATGCATTACCATAAGACCAGGTCTATGGAATTCCAAGACCACTTTTGTAAGTAATGGATTAGCTGATCTTCACCGAGTCAGATCATCCTGAATGATCTCTTTTAAAGATTGGTTAGTTTATTGCTTACAGATCACTCCAGAGAGAAAGACAGTTGTCAGCTCATATCCTACAGTGTTTGTCAAGGAAGAAAGCCTTAGGTGGCTTTGATTTGATCAGCAATCTCAGTGACTTGTCCCCGTGAATGGCATATCTTTAACGTAATCCGTTTACAGACGACCCAAGTGAGGTTGAATACGTGCGTGTGTGTGTGTGTGTGTGTGTGTTGCATTCATATCATAATTTACTTTGAAATAAAAGGATTTAAGATATGAATTTTTAAAATCACGGATTACAATCGTACATATATATCTGCTTCTTTCTTTTTCTTATAAAAGAAAGGATATACTTGTATTTTTTTGTCATATCTGGTTAGAGACAATCATTCCTCTGTCCTCTGTATATTTTTTTTTATACGTGTGAAATTACACTGAAGTTAACAACCCGTTCTTTGAAAAAAATCAGAAAAAATTAAATGTTATTCGATAAGGTTGTTTGCAGTTTGTCTGTCCTAGGTATCATGTCTGACGAATTGCATGGAATTTAATGGATTATGTGTTTTAAATGATGTAGATATGTTACTATAGATAAAATCTTAGTCTATAACTGCACGCTGTGTATGACTTACTGGCTGCTTTGCTGCTCTATGAAAGAGGCCCACATCGCAGGTGGAAAGCAATAAAACTGTCCTCAAATTTTAAATACGCACATTACACCGTTGGTGATGCTATTATGGAACCGACTAAGAGCAAACAAAACAATATTTGTACTCATAAATCTTTTCAATATCTTATTTTATTCATCGACGGTCGAGCTATTTTGGCAAATGCATAAAAACAAGTACTGAAGTCTTTTTTAGACTTATTCGGATATGTGCATTTTCAGTTGCAGGTTTCCAATATTAGTTGCATAGATCTAACGGTTTTTGAGCATTTGGATCGTGATTTACAGTTCAAAGCCCAATTTGGGTTGCGATTACAGTTGACGCATTCGGAACATATGGCAACATGCTTGACTGCATATAAATAATGTTTTGTTACAATTTAGTCGGAAAAATCCATTTAACTATTGATAAATAACCCTTAGCCGTTGCAAACCAATTGCACCACTAAGTCGCGCGATGGCTTGAAAATCATGACCTGCTGGACGTGTCTTTCTGCTTGTATACAGTGATTTTCATGAACAAAATGTACTTTTGTTTTACGGGAGCACTGCTTCAGTAAATGGTAAACGGTATTTCCAATTTCAATAACATATTTCAAACGTCAGAAACATGCAATACATGTAAAATAAATGTGCGATATTGACTATACAAACAAACAGTGCCGTTTACTAAATCTTTTTTTTTTTATTAGATGTGGTCCTTTAAGATATGCCTCGAGATTATATTCACAAATTCTGCTAAGTACTGATGTCAAGTAATACATGTATTTGGAACAATTGACAAACGCAAAGCAGCCAAAATGATGAACATTACAAAAATGTTACAATGCTTCAGGAGGAATTCAATATTGCAATGATTGTTTGTTATCTGTATGTAGCCTTAATGTGTCTGAGGGCGATTATCATTACGCATGCAATCACAATCCGCGTTATCTAATCACGCTGTTTCCACCCTCGCGTTTACTTTGTTCTCGAAGGATGCTAATGTAACCACATAAAAGCAAGACCTTCCATAATACAATTTCCGTTCACAATTCACCCAAGATGACATTTAACTGTTCAAAAATTGCATAATAGATAAAAAGAAAATGCGCCTTAAATGTCATTCGCGGTTGCCCTTGACTTGTTCTACATACAGTTCTTTTCTTGTTATCTCCTGATTGGTTTACACGAGGTTCGTTCTGCAACTGCTGACTCGATTACTCAAAATTGATTAAAACGGGGAGTATTTTTTTTTTTAATTTGGAATCAGCAGGCTCCATTTTCCGTCTTAAACTATCCTACAGCAGATATCCTTGATCTATATTTGATAGTTTTTTACGTAATGATAAAACCAATCCATCAATTTTAGCCACCGACTTTTCCATTCCGATGCATTAGATGCTTTCGCATGGAGGAAAACTATTCAATGATAAATCTCTACTTCTCTCGATGTTGGACCGTTGTTTTCTGTTTATAACTCTCAGATATAGCACTGTGAATGTATAAATGAATGTATAACATGTATGTCCTAAAATTGGACAACCCCAACTAGTTTGCATGTAAAGCTTTGAGTTTTGAGTGGCAAATAAAGTGAAAGAAGGTGATTCGTTGTTAGAATTGAGCTGTCGCATACATGTAAGTGCATTTGCAGCAACATAATATGAGGATAAGAAAAATCAGTCGGTTTTCGATTTCTAGAGCATTCGTCCGACTACTTCCATAACAATTACCAACAGATGTTTTTCATAAGTAATAGCAAACCCTTAATACGTTTCTCCCTTCTGTATATCACTAAGTTTGACGAGGTTTTAAGTAAAAAATCACTTTTTTAAATAAATTAAGGCTAAGATTTTATTGTGGCATGCAAGGTTGATATTTCTCCAAATTGTTTCTTTTCAAGAGACAGTATCCAACATTCTTCCATGCAAATTGTACATGAATTTTATAAGAAAAATGTCACGGGAATATGTAAGCTTTATTGAGCAGTCAGTTGCTTTTATGCGTGCAAGTCCACAGTTCTTCTTTAAAAAGCTGTTCATTTATAACCGATGTGAAAGGCACAAAAGTATTATTTGTAAGTGTATCAAATAATGAGTTTTTATTACTGATTCTGGACAATACCTCCAACAGATTTGCCCAGACAATATTTACCTTTCTTTCCGTTCGCTCGTGGACAATTGGGATATATGCTTATGAAATATTATATAGGTAGATAATTATCAGTTTCCTAAGGCCTTAATTTAAAAGAAATGAAAGGGAAATATTTTTACTTTGAGTAAGTGATGTTTTATTAGGAAAAGTACTTATATGGTGACTATGGTGCCACAGGTCATTGGATGAATGTAACAAGCAGGGACGCGGTGACTTGTACAGTTCTTTAAAGTGTATTTTAGCAATCATTGGATAAAAATGTTTTGCTTGACTTCTGTCCATTAGTGTACGAACATTTTGTTGTACAATCATTAATAAATCATATATTAGGATTCAAATTTCCTATTATACAAGGCGACACAAAAACTGTTTTACGATGGGAGGGATGGGAGGCAGTGGAATGGTCCAGCTGTTATCGCCATATGCTTGAAACACACATATCAGATAATTCGGATCTACAACACCTACGGACCCCGCCTACAGACCCCAGGTGACTTTTTCCCAATATAACAAAGGTCCATGCTTTTAACACAAAAATGATAAATGCCAATTTACGGCAGCTGAGGCAAACCTTGACCCAAGTTTGGAAGAGATTCCCCAGCAAAAATATGGTACTTGTGAACACAAGTCTGGATCTTTATCTTCCACACGGGGGAAGGGGGCGATGTTGATATCATTAACTGTATATCAGTCACATTAAAATCTGTGGGAAATTATAATTGATTTTTAACCATCAATAAAGAGTTATACGAGTATTTTTAATAGA
>NW_019775857.1:809585-1047966 GCF_001039355.2 Lingula anatina
AATAAGCATGCTATTCCATTTTAACGAGTGTAAGATATTGAGAGTGTTATGAATTTCAAATGTCCCAAAGTAAATACTTTTGGGTCCGTTAACTTCATATTCCTTGCCAATGTACCATGATTTGAACATTTAGACTGGAACTCTTTTTTTCTTATCAATGTGATGAGTTGGACAACCAATAGGAGCAGTCAAATTGACGACTACTTCCTTTGTGACCTTGGCCGTTACTATCATAGGGAAGCTTGAAGGGCGCGAGTGAGTACTGATACACAACTAAGCAAAGCCCCTCAAAAACGCCAAGGTCAAATTAGCCTTAGTACCGAAATTATAGGCCTTCCTAGTATTGGTTAAAAGGTAATAACTTCTCCGAAAGGACATTTTTGCTTTTTACTGACGGCACATTTAGTGTAGTTAACGGCCTTCAATATTTATTATTTTATACTTCTTTTAACAAAATCTACAAACAAAAATGATCTAATTTCCTTTGAATTTGACAATAAATATTTATTTCTCACTTGAACGTGCGGTAATGAAATTGTAATTTTCACTCAAGTTTCATTGAGCCGTCTTTTGTAAGCTATGAAGAAACTTAATTACTTCATAGACAAAACGCTTATATATTATGATAAAATGCAACACTCCCCAGATATTTAGAATTTACCTTAACCACTGGAGAGCATAAAGTAACTAGAATGCAAAATTTTGACAAAGAATATGATATTTACACCGACAGTACGTGATGCGTTTGCGTGCGCGTGTATATTATTATCAATTGAGTCCGTATGCTCTTTATATATACATGTATGTATGGCTTCTGACATTTCAATCTCTTTTTAACAAATTACTCTTGATGCAAAAGCCATGTTGTTCAATTCCAGTGAGGAACACCCCATAACAAGTTTCCTTTGGCAACGTGTCAAGTTCTCAACCACGTAAACGTAAATGCGATAGGTATTGATTACATGTTACGATTTGATCGGTTTGATGGGGTGAATATATTTTAAACGCCACCCCGCCGTTCCCTTGACAGCTCACACTTGGGTCTCAGTCACCGATGACCCGTTGATTTGATGGAATTGAAAACTGGTTCTTTTTCTCTGCCGGATGCAGAATCGAAAGAGTCGTCTGTATCCGAGGCGAACTTGCGGGAGTCTGATGCCATAGATAAATGGATCTGCAAGCGAGTTGGCCAAAATAAAATTGAACGCAACGTGGTGATATATAGCACATGGCACACAGTTGCCCAGTGTCTGTGAATGTGCTAAAATCAATCCGTCCACAATTCCAGGTATCCAGAACAAAATCACGGTTCCAAAGAGTAATCCAATTGTGACTTTCACTTTGGATTGTTGTTCTCCCTCACGTGAATTATTCCTGCCGATCTTATCCTTGACATTGAAGTGCTTTTTTACCTTGAGGAAAAGCCTCGCGTAAAAGAAGCTTAAAGCCATTACGACTACGGCAAAGATGGCAGCAAACATGTAAGCTGAATTTGTGTAATACTTTGGGGTTAAGAATGACCGACAAAAGTTCTTGACGTAACCCATTTCGTCGATCCCCCCTTCTTGTAGATTACTAAAAACTGGGAGGGCAAGGGTGACGATGACTCCCACCGACCAACTAAACCCCACGTAGATCATGGCCTTTCCTTTGGTTAATAGAGTTTTATGCGCAAGAGGCTTGCTAATGGCGATATATTGCTGAACGACGAGTCCAGACGTTGTTAAAATGGGTACCAACAGAAATAAATAGGCCATCTCTGAAAAAATTAACCCAAAGCAAACAAGTAAAGGATCGTCTACTTCACTTGTACTGGCGTTGATGTAGAGAGATGTTCCAACACTGGAGAAAAATACCACAACAAGGTCGGCGACTGCTAAATTGATAAGGAAAATATGGAATGCTTCCCAGGGTCGGCGCATTGACAATAGGGCCATCAAAGATATAACGTTCTCCAGTACTCCAAACACCGACAGTGCCAAACTGAAACAGGCGAAGGACTTCTGTATGGTCACGAGCAATAACTTGTCCGTTGGAAAAAACGAAGAATTAGTTTCTGGGAAAAACCAGCTGCTTGACTGACTCATATTGCCGTGGGCCTTCGACGTCTGCGAAGATTCAAAATGCCCTGTTCTTGTAAAATTGATATGCGTAAGTTCAAATAATACTGAATAATTGCTTTCCGTATTCATTGTATCGCGTGACACGAGCGTGTTGCGTCGGTTTGGATTCGATAAGAACCTGCAAAATGAATAAAAAAACATAAAATTGCAAAAATATTTTTGGTTTTTAACATTTACTTATGTCTTAAAATCATGTTCAAACCTTTTCAGTGTATCTGACATACATGTACAAAAAAGTATACATGCATGCAACAAAGTCACTATTTACTTTACACGATCGCGCACAAAAGCTACTTCAGTACGTTTGTAAATTGTGACAAGAATAGCACATTTTGATTGACATACCCATTAAATAAAATACACATACTTTTAGTAGGAAATACCAAAAGTTTACCTATTATGTTCGGTCCGCCTTGATCTTAGAGAAACGTCATTCTTTTAATTCATTATTATCAAACTTATCTGAATTTACACCTATCTATTCTGTCACTCCTGTCAGGCACACGCGAATAATAATCACGAAAAATAGCAAGCAAGACGTGTGTTCTCATTGCAGTTAATAGACAAATCCACTCAACTCGCCATGTAATTTGGAAATCAAATCACCCTGAATAGGTTGCAAGTGATGTTACTTTAAAAAACCATTCCAGAACAAAATTTAAAATAAAACCAATGATTAATATACGTACTAGCATGCAAAAGATGCACGTTGGTGAAACTCTGATGGAAAACACCAGCCCAGTGCAGAGGTAAGCACCTGTTTACTAAAAGAGATCCCCAGTGTCCATCGATGATAATCCGCTACTCTAAGACGTATATAACCGCGCATAGTTAGTGCTGCTTATTAGTTTGGCTTCTTATGACGACCTGCATTCAATCTGACTCTAAGTAAATGACACACGCTGAGCATACTGACGGCTGCTAGACTAATGCGACCCTCGCCGGATTGAATTAATTTATGGCAAATGTTACGAACTACCACCTTTTTATCTGTTTTGACTAAGACTGATATGTTTAAAAATGAATTGCAGTAGCTGTGAATGTGTTTTCGTTAATTTTTTATGTTGACCTGTCACAAAGGTTAATAGGTCAGTTCGATCGTACGCATACAGAATTTTTCATTAAACCCTTAAATCTTTGATACGGACAGTTTTAGATGCAAAAGAATGAAAGGATACATTTTTGTCTGGGTCTAAAGTTCCTCTTGCAAAACAAATTGTTTACATCTTGACCACATCAAATAACGGTACACTTATTAGTCAGATCTGTACAAACTTTAGCACACTCTTGCTAAAACCTTATTTCGAAAATAAGGCACATATTCGTTTTTTCTCTATTCTGTGACAGTATTCACGGAACCATTGATATACCTGAGTTAAGCAATGGCTATTCAACAATTGTTAAGTATGAGAAATGGAACAAATAGCTTGAGTAGTGCACATTAGATGCTTGTAGTTCAATGCCCTGTGAGACAAATTTGAGCAGAATATGTAGTGAGGTTAAATGTGTATTTATGTCTCTTGAGCAGTTGCAGTTCCAATTCTGCCCAGCGAATTTGAAGGGCGATAATACTGCCCTATATCTAAAGGTTAAGCGCGTGGAATAATGAGTTTTTTTTTTCATGGTTGACCCTATTACAATCACACCGTTGACAGAATACTGCATGCTTTTCAACAAGAGTATTTAAACTGTAAAAATCACCAATTTTTGTCTGACTGGACATTTAGATAATTTAATACAATCCGTGAAGTAGTGACCTTGGATTGGCCATCAATGAATTCGAAGGCAATCTAAAAATGGCCTAATTCATTTAGAAATAAACGTTACCTCATGATTAATGCCCAAACATTAAGCATGTATTGTCGAATTATTTCCAGCAAACGTTACCTTTCGATATTTTAATTATTGGAAACATATTGGGCTCTTTGATGGCACTGCCCATATGCCTTATTTACTCAAATGACCATCCAACTCAAAGTTAAATACGTTTACCCTTGATATAGGCCTATATGCAAGGTCACTGTTGACTATTTCAAATGTGATACACCCCACACATCGTCTTTCTAATTCTTCTAATAAGTTAGTAAATTGTTGTTCCTAGATTTGGCCTTGAAACAACAATCAGTTTCATGCAATCTATCCATCAATATCTTCTGTTGACACTAATGACTCTGCATGTCAACAACATGCAATGTCCACATACGATACCGGACAAGCAGTATCAAAACGTAAACAACCAGTTCCCGCCTATTTTTTAACGGCAAGGTCTTATTCGCGTAATTGAATACGGAAACAAAGGAGGGTGATAGTCATGATTCGTGCTTATTTCACCCCTGTTACCCTAATAAAGTTTTCACAATATAACTTTCCAAATAAGGCCATAATAACAAAAACATGAAGGGGGTAAATAATGATAACTTGTAAATCATATAAGTTGGAATAAGATAAACCAAGAGAGGTGTAACTGAATTTTCCCTATAGATTAATAAAAACAACACAGAATCCACACATCAACGGACATATAATTACCCCTAAATAGTAGTTTATATGAGGTCATATACACGTATTTCATGTTTTATAGTAACTCCACACATTTAAAACCAAAATAAGATAACTCAGAATCTAATTTGTGACTATATGCTTATATTTTCTTACAATTGAGAAACAGAAAATAAGAACACATAGGGCTTATCTATCATGTGACTTAACACTTGCAACGTGCAAACGCCAATGTAAACGATGAAGGTTTAATTCTATAGGATCGCTTACCTGAAATTCGTCTACTTGGCCACTTGCAGACCTTTACGGGCATTAGTTCTTTAAATTTACCGACGGAAAACGCCGAGCCAAGATTTTTAGCATATCACGTTGTAAGCTCTTGGCTCATCAGAGTGCCTTCAATCAAAGCCATCTCTCGCCTATGCCTGACTGTTTTTGCTGCTCTCGTTGATCCAATTTCTAAAGGTGTTGGTTTCAAACCTTACAACAGCAAATGAATAGGGGTTTCACAGGCATACAATACATCTGTCATTCTAATGGGTGTTGTGATGCAACATTGAAAAGTGGTGATAGAAGATTAAAATGACAATGACGAGAAAAGCTATTAACACGCCCATAGGTATATACTGGATGACGTAAAGGTTTGGTTCCCAGGAGGCAAGTAATGCATTTAGGTATCCTCATACGAAGACCAATCTAATGTAGACATGAGCGACCGTTGAAATCTCAAGGTAGTGTAGTCTAACATGATTCCTAATCAAGTTTGCAAAGATGTGACTGAAGTTTTCTATTTCATTATTATGGCAGCTCTACTCCAAACTTTATAGGGAAGTCTATAACCCCAATTAGGAAGAGTATGGACCTTTGCTCATATTATTTCGATAAAACATTCATAATTATATATTGTTAGATACATGTAGTTCGAAAATAACTCTTTTCCACCAGACAAAGAATCTTCCATGAAAATATTTTTAAAGACAAACACAGCAGCAAATAAGATGAAAGGCATATCGTGACGAATTTAAATATACCAACAACACATTTACTGTCATGCAGCCAACAATTGTCTCCGTTTACGGCATTTCTGGCAGTGAAAGAACAGATGAAATTATGTGAAAACACAGCGATTGTCTCATTCATGTAATAGACTCAATTCCTTAGAGAACAGTTTAAGTGACTTTTACACAGTTGCCGTGACAAAACAATTTGAAGTCTTCATGCAAAATGTAATACTTCTTAAACTTTTGGTATTTTAACGGCCTCTTACAAAAAATGAGGTTTTAGAAAAAAATACACGTATCAGTGTCTATGTTTACAGCAGGTACATGAACGTTCTAATTGTATAGTATATATGCATTATCAATAGAGACAACAGTCAGTTAAATGCCATATGGTAAATTTAAAACAAGCAAAATGTTTAGCGAATGTACAGAAAAACTAATGCAGTAAAATGATCTCCAAAGCTCATTTATTATGTTTAGGTTGTCTATAAACATTGGTACCTTAAATGTACCATTTTCTGTGAGGCATTAATACATGTCTTGCATTAACCCATGCCTACTGACCTCTTCAATATCTAGCGGCAAAGTTGAAATTCCATAGAGGAAAAAGGCTATAGCTGTCTGCCTTTGCCGTTCTAGACCACATTTTTGTATAATGCGCTGGTTTTTGCCCCGTTCACACCTAGTTCATACCCTTCCACGACGACGGCGTCACGATATATTGGTAACTCTCACAAGTCTGAGACATGCGCCTCTTTGTGTCTACACAAAGCAAGCAACTCCGTTTACACTACCCTTGCGATCGCTTGGAAACCGATATCTGACTTATAATCGCCATTTGTTACAGGGATACAAGACGGTGTTCAAGCGATCTGGAGAGTCTCCCAAGAGCTCTCTCTTAGCCCCAAGTCACTCTCCAACGGGTCTCAAAAGTCGTAATAAACTACCCAGTCGTTTGCTTGCGGTAGTGTCTGGTTATGACTTGTTCGAGACATTACAGTTTGATGAATATGTTTAAGCTCTCATAACTATCATATGTCTCAAGCTGATCTCCCTACTAATGCGCCCATACTGGAGTATTCAATATGTAGTGTCGAGAGTTCAAGTCCAAGTTAAACTCTGTCGCAAACTGTCGCAAACTCAAGAAATTGACTTGTTATGGCATGGAGGTTCCTGTGGAACCCCAATACAAGCATTTTCGATCTCGTGTGAACTACTAACAACCCTGTTGCAACCACTAGGAGCATTTCTAAAAGTCCATTACAACTGGGTAATGTGGGTGGTCTATTACGATTTGTGTGACCCACTGGAAAGTGCTTTATGACTCGTAATATCGCGGTCACTGCTCGCAACACTTTTCGACTCTTTTGTACAATTCAGTGAACTCGAAAAAACTTTGCGATCGATGAAGAGTGATGGAGACAAAGAGAGAGAGAGAGACCTTTTGGGAGGCTTTCAAGATAACTTTGGCACCTTACCATCCCATGGCGAGCATATCGTTACTGGAGCGATCTACAGCCCAGTGTAAACGGTGTACTTTGAGCTGTACAAAACTACATTCTGTCATTACATCTCGTAAACAGTGTGTCATTAGTGATAAGTTTAACTGCCCCGGCTTTAGCACAAAGAAACGACGGAATATTGGTCCTATGGTGAAACACACTTCTAACTGTGGTTCTCGTTTAATTTCGATGTTGGATGTGCTTATCGTTGTTCTTGTATTCCTCTGTCAAGTTCCCACTTTCTTATGAATGTGCATGCATTTCGTCCCTTCAATCAGAGAACAACCAGAATGTTTTTTTTTTTTTTTCAAAATTAACATTGATTTAAAGTGGAGGAAAAGCAATTACGTTGGCTAGCGAAATGAAGTAATTTTCAACCACACGATGTGCCACTTTGGATTTAATAGAATTATTGTGATTTGTATTACGTGCTTATGCATAACTTTAAGCAGGGCAACCATGAAGACAATGTCACTCAGGAGACAATATAAAAGACGTATGGTAAATCTGCAAACAAAGGTCGAGCCACTGCTAACTGACATGAACAACGTCGTCTCTTTCTCTAAATGAAAGGTCTTCAAATAATAATGTTGCAATTCAGAGGAACTTTTCAGGGGTCTTCCTCTGATCTGTGAATCCCCCCTGCTAATGAATGGCGTGACTGACTACAGGTCTGTATTGGTTTTGTAGCTTATGTTCGTAATAAGATAGGTGTATACTTTGAAACCCAAGCCAAGTTGCTCAGCAACAACTGGATATTACCTACGTTGAAGATGGGTGCGATTCAATGGAGAAAGTGCATTATTGCGTGACAAAGGGACTCTTTTTGAAAACCTAGAAGAGGTGGAGTGTTCCCGCTCCGCCAAAGAACAGCAGCCTCGTTGCAATATTTAAGTTAAGTCTGTAGATAGAATATTTGAGATTCTTCTTTCGATGTTTATTCAAGTAATACCACAAAACTCAAGCTAAACACACGACTACGCCATTACTCGCATGACTAGATATCGTAACAGATGTAGAATGAAATATTAAATCGTAATAAAGCAATTAAGTATCAGTGTTGACCTAAATTAGCAACCAAAACAAAGTCACCTATCGATTTAACGTGGGAAACCTGATTATCCTAATTGATTGAGAAAGTATTGCCGAAGTTGCAATCTCGTTATGAAGAGATGAAAATCATAAATGTTCAAGTGTGTGTTTAGTAACCAAAAATGATGCGATCCAAAGTTAGACTATCAATATCTATAATACACTACTATGTATTTGACTGCAGCTGCGAACTTCATTGAGTGTGATGGCGAAGTCTTCAGCATCAGACGAAAAAACTCTGACTGCCGACATGGCCTGTTTACATAAAAGTTGCTCTACCTGAGGACTACACAATTATGCAAACAATGCCACGGGACTGAACGTCTAATCTTGTTAAGGCTTTGGACCTTGCTAAATCTACTACGTGCTTGTAATCAATCCTAGCTGAGGCATATATGGACACATTTTAAATAAAAAAGTATTCAAGTCTAATATGAAAGCCGTGGCTAATTTTTCAGACCGACTCTTAAGTGTACATTTTATGTGGACCAATCATTCTTACAGTTTCCAAACTAATATTGCGGAGTTGATTTCGAGCAGTCGGCTATTTGATTTTACCAGCCTAAACTTTGCCCAAAAACACCATCAGACATTTTTTTCTACAACAGGCACCTGTGGCCTCGTTTACAAAGTTTGTCCTACCTTTTAGAATAAAGTTATATTCTGCTTTGACCCAGGCTATAATGGACAATCTCAGATAATTGTTTTCAGTGATTTCCGCATCCTTATAATACAAATCTGGTGCATGTATCCTTGGGTTTTACGAGTAAACCCAAGATGGCCGTCAATGTTATAGCGATATGAAAGGGCACCAACTACTACCAGGAATACAATATCTTTGTATCTTAGTGTTTTCCATACCTTCAACACCCTTTTAGTATATATCTAGTAGGTAACAAGTGTGTGTCCCTCGGCATTTTAAGAATATCCAATTTGTCGAAAAAGGATAGTGACCGTAATTAAGAGTCAGGTGTCATCATGAAAACTAAAGTATTTGACCACAAGCGTGTGAACAACCATTCGTTGCTTTTGAATTTTTTTTTTATGAGACATGAACCCCTTATTAGGCCCTACTATATTTAGTAGCAGATAAAGCAAGGGATATCTGCTTGAATTTGAAAGCACTTTTTCATCCATCTGAAAAATGCTTCTGTTACGTCATCAGCTCGGATAAAAAAATTCGACTTGACAGCATTATCTCATTACATTTAGAGTTGTTGTTTTTTTTTTTTTTTTTTTTTTTTGCATTATCTAAGCGGATAAGGAAATAGATCGTTGCGTGTCTATATACCTTAATTGTAAGACAGATATGTAGATACAGCATAAAAACCATGAGCATCAACATACCATAACTTTTGGAAGTAATCAAGTGATAACTGTTTGATTTCTATCCAATTATGACCGAAAACCGTTGTCATACGGCTAGTGATCATCAAATTCATGACAGTCGCAGTGTTGTCCTGTCGCCGATTTCTATGCAACGTCTATTGCAGGTCAACTAACGTTTAAGGCCCAGTCACAATGTCGGCGATCTGTCGGGGATTAGTTTTGGACTTTATGTGCCTTTGATAACTTCTCTAAAACCAATATAGCAGCATTGCCTTTACTTTATTTGCTGCCGACATGCATCAAATTCAGCATAGTGTTATTTTGGAGCGAATTAACCTGTTAGCATCCCAAAATAATGCGAATTTACATTAGTTTCTACGATCATATTACTTTTAGCAAATCATGACACAAGAACGTTCAAAGGAAGCTAAAACAGATAACACTTTCTTCAGGGTACAACCATCTATATCAGTGTTATTTTGGAGGGCATTAAACAAGAAGTGTCCCAAAATATGCAAATTTACATTAATTTCTACGATCATATTACTTTTAGCAAATCGTGACACAAGAACGTTCAAAGGGAGCTAAAATAGAAAATTTCTTTTCATATCACCATCTAAATCCGTGGTTGGCTTATTAGTGAATGAATAAATGTTGTTATTGGTATCAGTTGTAGAACCACCTGGTTACATAGTTACTAGTGATCGGAAGAGTTGCTCCAGCCAAGAAAGGTCAACATTGGTATCTCCACATATAATACAGCTGTTGGACGAGAAGGACAATAAGCCTACTCATAAAGTATGTGGATATGGAAATTGAACTATAAAGATTAAACTAGTTACGGAACATGAGAGCACAGCAATTTTTTACAAAACAAAATGGCTCGCTTTAAGTATCCAGAAGACGTTTTAAAATGTCCCAGTGACATACTTTTTCTTGTAACGCTTCTCATCTTTCCCAATTCAAAACTTGAAAGCGATAAAACTCCTCGAATAAAACAGTATCTGAGGGATTCCAAGGCTTAGAACCTCTCGAGGTGCATGTCTTGGAATCTTTCTACCTAATGCGAGAAATAAAATCTTTTATATTATGCACTATACCGCGTTACAAAATCTCTAATTGAATAATTCACGGCTATACAAACCCATTTCTGTCTTTTCAATGTAATTTTTGTCCGTTAGTGTACTATCAAGTTTTATATAAATCTCTATATGAACTAATTATTCTTAGCTGTGTAATCTAAGCTATCATCTGCATAATTAAACTCCCGTGTGCAATGGGCCACCCTGATTACTAAATGATATAAAGAACTGTCAATACTAGTCGGCTAACGCGATAAATCTCTCAAAGTTCCTTATTTATGTCTTAGCAATGAAAAAACAACCAGTGCTCTTAGATGTGGTGGAATGTATAACAATAAAACTGAAAAATAAATGGGGATAGAATGCCCCATCATAAAAGGTCTCTATGCGATAGCACGAATAACCTCAGAACGTAATCGAAATTTGACGGGTTACCGGTCTCTTAGGACGAAGAAAATTATCATTCTGTGGGGAAACTAACATTTTCATTATTTCTTCGGTCGATCAAAAACTAGTTATAGAAAGATAAACAAAACAGGTTGAAAACGAGACAGCACTGCAATTTGTTCTCAATCGTATTAAAGAAGGATCTAAGCTCTGTGCTCTGCTAAGCGCTAGCAATATCAGGTAATTACAAAACGATACACCTCAACTAGAAAAATCCATTTTTTGGTCTAAAAACAGAAACTAGTTAAACAGAGCTGTCCAGATTAATTTGGTGATTCCTGGGTTCCATGCACCAACGTGTAGTTACTTGTTACATACATTTTGAGGTTAGGTTTGTTATATTGACAAACGTCTGAAAGAATGCCCCTGAATAATTTTTCGATTTCGGAGAGAATGTATGTGCACTTGCATTTCTACCAAGTGACATTAATTTGTTTTTTATAATTATTTCTTTATCAAACATTAAACTAATTCATCTCATTAAGTGGCGGTCGCTGCTGAAACGGTATATCACAACCATTAGTTGAATTTACCTGTTCTGTTTACCAAATGAAATAAAAAAATCTGCAGACAGTGAAACCTAGATGTTGAAACAATAAACAATATATATAACAAATTGATACTGTTGTTTTGCTAAATCTCTCTTTGTGCAAGATTCAGATTTCTTCGTGAGAATTACCATGCAGAGGATGATGTGTAATGACCCAAGTTGTGGCGAGAAGACTTTTGACTCCTTTTTCCTAGTAGGCACTTATCTGCAGATTTTATTAACGGCCAGCTGTAAAACGATTGCCACACGGTAGGAATTCTAAATTTTCAGTTCACACTAATTCAGAATTAAGATACACGTAAAACATTTACAAATATCACTGGCATTGAAATAAGTGATATCTTTCGTTTCAGTCTAAGTAGACACACAGCCAACATTGATTCTAACCTTGTACAACATTAAGTTTTGAAAAAACAAAGATCATCAAATACTTTCATCCAGCTCGTACATTACGTATTACTTAAAAACGTTGCACGAAATAAACTGATACCCACCTGCAAGTAACGTTCTCTGGTTCAAGTACTTTGGTATGCGTGCTTTCCTGCTTTCTCCCCGCCTGAAGGGAATCAGCAAGCTTTTAAGCTCAACTCAAGGAGACTATTTTGTAACACAGCACAATATGACCTATGACCTAAATGCAGAGTGGTCCATCACAGGTGTCTACCTTTATAGCGCAGCGCGACACGAATTATTTGGTAACGCAATTTGACTGCAGAATTTTTATAATAACGCATGCAACAACCAAACACGAAGATGTTTTAGCTCCTTGTGGTGTGACATACCGATCGCGTTGTATGACTCAAATGCTCTCCTAATTAGTTCAGGTTACTAGATTTGGTTTTATAAATGTGCATTGGATAGATTTTCCAATTATTTTGATCGAAAAACACCTGCTAAAGTTGAAGTTAATGCTAGGGTCAAAAAATAACACCTTATGTTGGATCTTAGGTTAAAGGTTGGCATTCCGAGTACTTTTAATTTAATATGCTTATTTCTCCATAATATTTCTGCATAAATTTCATTGTCTCATGAATATACGCTTCATGTCATGATGGAACACGATACACTTGTAGGCCCCTAAACGTTAGAACATACAACTTTTATTCTTGCGTTTCTTGGTTTCTATTACAAAATATCAAATGCCATTTATTTGCAGGGTGACATTTTCTTACTTTTATTTCTGTACAATTCCCAGATATATGATATCCTTTAAACCTTTAACTTACCCAAATTTAGGCCTGGACTGCTAAAAACGTTTTGATGGCCCTCGAGTTACAGATGTATGCAAATGTATTTGACTTTGCTTAGCTTAATATTAGAAAAAAAGGTTAAACCTGTATATAACATATACTGTATACTATAATGTATAATGTAATATTGTATACATTCCATGACTATTTTAATACGAAAACAAAATTAATATAATTCTAATGTGATTTATCTATCGTACTTCCACACTTGCCACATTATTCTCGTTTCCTAACAGGACTAATCCTGAGCATTTCAATCCATCAGTAGAATTATTGGAGGAATGGAAAACACGCACATCGCGTCAAGAAGTTCCCCGCCCATAACATGTTGCTGTCCGCATCAATTTGAGGTTGATATCTCTTATATTCGTTTCGTGCGTGAACATACTTGAAATGGTTATATTTATTTCTGTTGATGAGTTAGTCAAAATAGACAGTTTTCTTTGACATAAAGATATATAAGATACAATCTAACACGCAATAAATAAATATATATATATATTTTTTTTTCAGTAACTGATGAAAATATTTCATGTTATACGAGTGTGCACTGCATTTGTCTGTACTGATGTACTTGCACTTGTGATTGATACATGTATGCCCCCCAAAACTGCATGTAAATATCTAGTATGTTCCCTAACCAATCAATGGCTGCGGTAAATCTATATTTTTGTTACCACCTGTAAAGAGTACTCAAAACATGTGTACCTGTTCATTTTTTGATGGCCTTTTTTTCGCAAATGCTATACTTTATACCTACCATTATACCTATATGATACCTATTATTATACTTATATGATACCTTTATGAAGAAAACAACCGACTGAACAGGTACAGACGGGTTGCCTATATTAACCTTGCAAAAAAAATACCTCAACGCTAGGCTGAACAATTAAGTCAATGGGCTGTATCTTCCGGGCCGACGCTTCTGTTTCACAAGATAAGAGCGTTTCATATCCCTAAGTAATACTATCATGGACTAATTCCCAAAGTCGTTTTTAACTAAGATTCATCAAACAGAGAAAGCAGCTACTAATGATTGAATACTTATTAAACCTTCCCGATATGCAAGTCTGAAGGACAGACCCATGTGCCGCGTGAGTATGCTGATCAAATGAAAAGATTTGAGCCGTAGCATTAACGTATTGGAAAGACAGAGGCATTTATCACAATCTCAGCGGCCTTCTCCACTTGCTTCATCTTTTGCCTACAGCTTCTTCAAACATACATGGTTTGTTTTTGTTTCACATGTCCCACACGTGTGATTATTATGATAATAAAACGGAAGAGAGTGGTGGCAAAGGCATGAGCTGACCACACCATGCCGGTGAATATAGTTAGGTTTATATCGATATAAATTTTAGATTAATCACATATTAATAATCAATTTGCAGCTTTGCTGCACTGGAGGAAATGATACTGTGAGCACAAAATACAATCAGAATATCTAGAACAGATAATGCCTCCATTTAATATAACATACATAATTCATTAACCGTGAGTTTGTGGATTCGGCCAATACGTAATACCTTAGAAACACACCATATCATTTGTAAATGCTTTCTCTTGGAAAACGAAAATTAGATGTTTGGAGAAAACATATTGATATCCCAACTTACCGCATTCTGTTCTGGGCTTCTTTGTCATTCGATAACTTGTCAAAAAAAAACAGCTTATAAAAATCTTTTTGAAGATTGATGACATACCTTTACGTCCATTAACTGGAATTCTTTTGAAACTGATTGATCGCAAGCACTCCTCTTCAATAAGGTTACAATGCGTCACGGAACGGTATTCTGAATGTTTTCATACTGTAACTATACTGCTTTAGATTGCATGAAAACCTTAGAGATTCCCCACGGTCTGCACTTTGTTCTCGGGTTAGGGATGAATTCTTCGAATTTTATCTTTTTACAATTATATCATTTTAATGAAGGTTTCCCTGCTGGTCTTGGCTTTGAGTTTTGATTGAATGTCACTCACAATACATCTAAACTAAATGAAGCTATCACATGGTGTTTTACATGTTGAATTATTGCATATATATATATATATATATATATATTACTATACAGACGATGGTGTTTATGAAAGATTTAACGAGCTGTGTTTAGATATATTCAGATATCATTACGTGTCTGCCTTTTTAGTCGATACAAATCAAATATTTTGGGGATCTGGGGAATTTTTAGTATGTCTATTGCTTTATTACAACGTATACAGATTAAACCTCTCCTCTTCTGTAATACTAACTTTGGTAAGGTATTAAGCTCATCTGCATCTCGACATGGAGGAAGACCCCATTTCTGATCAGGGTGGTATTATTATTATTGTCCAAATATTGCTTCTTCATCGCCCATGGAACAACAGAGTTCTCTGCAAAGTCCAGAAAACACACAAAGGTTTTATACATGAACGGAATGCAAATGTTATCGCGGATCTACGAACAGCACTTTTAATACAGTTGCTTCTGACTGCCTTGCCCAAACTGCAGCCAATATATTTCAGAACCTTTTACGCCAAGACTTCCCTATATTTTAAAGATATTTCATCTTTGCAGAGGTCTTACAAGAGCATTGTATTATTTTCTCGCACTACCATTCATCAAAAGCAGTACCATTCCTTAGGAGATTCATTTTCTGTGCTATTTTCTTATTTCATTCTAAATGGGTTTCTTCAACAGTATGGGCTATTTACCTAGGAAGACACTTTAACCATTTTGAACGCCCTTTCCATAACTGATAAAAGAAGAAATCAAGGTAAAATGTTTACACAAATAAAAGTATTATGACAGCTCGACAATGTGTTTTGTTGAATTACAGTATATCCACAAACGACACGCTTTCATATACTTCAAAAGCACACCCGCTTTATAAATAAGGATGGCTTTGCTTTTTGTCATTTTAATTCTTTTTGTTTTATCCTACATTTGGGGGAGAAATCAAAGGTCAAGGTCTCCAAAACCATTGGATCCACAAGAAAGGCACAACAAGCAAAGGAGTAGCAACTAAGCCACCTTTTCTTCGTCACATTTTTAAATGTTGAAACCTTTAAATTTTTATCTTAATAATGATATATAACTGTTTGCCAGCTTTATTGTGCATTTGAAAGTATTTAACTTTTTCGTTTAACATACAAAAAATAGGACTGATGGAAATATACATCCACAAATAACCAAGTTACAGTGGCAGCATAACAGCAGTGATTGAAACTGCGCAACATAAAAGATAAATGACAGTTAAATTAATGCGTCTTGCATAGAAACCAAGTACTTTGATTGCTTTGCGATGTTACATGAAACCTTTGGCAGATAGCAGTAAATCATACAACTGAGGAAGTTTTTTTCCTCGTATTGGCATGAGGCCAGACATTAGCCGCGTTCATTAAAAGGTAACTAGGAAATTAACCGGGATTAATTTCAAAGAGTAAATTGGTAGATGCATTAACTTGTGTTGCAATGCACAGAGCAACCTGTGTTACAATGCACAGAGCACCATTGCTATGACCTTAAATCGACCTTCCAGCACCAATCAAGATGTCAATAGTAGAGTGCTATCGGGTTACTTTCTGTTTCCTTGGTGGAAACGATTTCAGTAGCAATGCGAACGAGATCATTAACATATTATATAACGGCTTCATGTGTAAAGCTGAAATGGTAGGAGCTGCAGACTAGAAGTTTTTCATTTATTAACTAACGTACATGTATAAATACAATGGGCTACTAGCATGCTCTGACAAGATATTTCAAACAGCACTGATCAGATAAGAATAGAACAGGAGTAGAAAAAAGGCACATTTTAAAAGCATATTTAAATGTACCCCCATTGTCATCCCTGTTTTATGACTACTATATCATATTTAACGAATGCCACAAATAATACAAACCTTTCTTCCTTCATATTCCATTAAAGAGGTTACTTGCTGAGTCTTATAAGCAATCAAACTAATGAAACAGACTCATGGAATTGCTCTCTTTTTTATTATTACCTTACGTACTCAGTGATCAAAAAGTAAGTCGTTCGAGAAATAATTGCGTACTTAAAATAAGTCATTAGACCCATCCATGATAAGCGATTTCATGTTTTACTGGGACTCAGTATGATAAGTATGGATTCGAAGTCAACGAACTCATTTGCAAAAAATATATGTATGCCATGATTTTAAAAGGCAAGCTTACGGATATCCTCTATATTGACAAAGCGAGGAAGTGATTTTTGCAACTATCAAAAACCGAGATCCAATGAAACTATTTTCACATTTGAAAACAAAGGGATTTTTGTTTGACAATAAAAGTATCAAATTTACATGAAAAACGCAAGAAATGTTTAAAAGACAGTTTGCAGCATGCTAACAAAAACCATGACAGAAAAATTTGCAACTTAAATGACCATTCATCATGATAAGTGGAAAGGTTGTATAAAAATATAATCAAGATTTGTTAGCAGTACCATATGAATAAGAGGCTATTTAATACCAAGCTGGGGTATAAACAAACACGCATGCATCAGTCATACTAAATAAAGAGACAACATTTAGGTACATGACTTGGAACTATAGGTGTATGCGAATGATATAGGATGCATTCATGCAATATTTTGTTTGCATGATTGTACTAAGTGTCTGTCTGATTTATGCAGTGTAAGATACAAAACAAGCCACGGAACGGTTGCAATCACTGAAAGTCTTAAAAATCAACAAGTGCGCACAGAAAGTTACTGTACAATATACTGTTGGAATAAGTTATACGCACTTCACGTCACTTACCTCAACCAGAGCACACAAACCAAGTCGTGCTTCTACAACCATTCTGCCACTTAATGCAATTAGCTGGTCTGCATTCTCTCAGATCGTTTATTCTTATGAAAGAATTTTTCTAGATCAGGCGATAAGGTTTCAAAACTGCTGATTTGCAAAGAAATTAATTTCCTGTTCAGTGTTCTTTTTCGGCACGCACTTTCTACTTCAATCAGTCCCTGGTCGTCTGAGTGATGTGCCCACGTTGGGAGATGCTGGTCGACTGGTCGTCGCGAACCGATTGCCAACACTCTGACTGCATGCACTCAGAATATGTATTGATCATTTTTTGCTATCTCCATTAGCCGTAAACATTTCTTGCAGTTCAATAGGGTTTTCTTACTTTAACAAATGTCTCTTTTTGTGAAGGAGAAATGTAAATAAATCATATTCCCCAATTGGACTGTATTGATACCTTCGATACCTCCTTCTAGTAACAAATCAAATTAAAATAATTTTATCAACAATAATTCAAGCAAATACAGATCTCGACTGGCTTTTTTTAAAACTGATAACCATTCAGTAGTGACTTTGTTGGTTAGCACATCAACAAATCTAATTCTTTCAGTGTAATTATTAGGGTAACAGTTCAAAAATGCTGGTTGCAACACGTTTTAATGCACGTAGGATGCTCCCAACATCAGGTTTTAATTTCTGTCTGTTACATATTGCCAATGTCGCATGCACAAGTCCCGTGAAAGATGGCTTTCTTTCAAACTGTCACCGCCACAAACCTAAGGAAAATTATATAACCAGCAAGACTTGCAACATCCTACATGTACGTATGCAGCATGAACCAGTTCGGCCATGCAGGACCATCTGCAAATATATATTCGTGATAGAGGTTAGAGTTGTTTGGTTCCTAAACCCCCCTTTAACCTGGACTGCCTCCTTTCTGCGTCCTTTGTGCGACCATGAAACTAGCAACACTGTGGTCGTAGAAAGGAGGCACAAGCATCACTTTGGTTGCAGAATAAATGCTCAATGTTCGACCAGTTGTCGGCACGTAAGGTATTATTATTATTATTATTATTATTATTATTATTATTATTATTCTACTCTCACACGGAGCCGTACTACGGGACGCAAAAAGAGCGTCGTCCAGTGTAAAGGGGGCTTAATACTATATTCAAAGAATGGAGTAGCCCAAATAGGGTGTCAGAGACTTAGACAACAAAACGCAGGTGCTTTCGGGATCGCTTTTTATTTCGTCCAATCATTCTTCCGTAATTGCTTAAATCATGTATTCTCTTAACTTATCTTTTTCCACTGGAGACAATCAGCGTTATTTCCTAAGTGCTTATGCGCCAAATAAAAACGTAATACTACGCATTTGCACTCGACATAATTGCATTCTATCATAATGGAGAGTGTTTAAGGGGATAACATGTTAAGTTCCATACGATCTTCTCCCCGTCAAACAGATAATAACAACCGTGACTTCAAGGAAATCACATCAAGGTCGTCTACCAAATTGTATATCGACAAAAATATAATGCTGCAGTTGCGCGTAGGAAAACATATTTTAATACCGAAAGTGGTGTTGATTTGGTGACATTATAGAGTGTATACGGTACGGCCCTTTGGGCGTTAACTAGAGAATTTTGACTTGATCCTTTTATTCCAATTACAAAACCGTTTCGTATATAATAATTGACGAAAACTGTGACAAGTCCCAACAAACACACACACAAACAAACAAACACACACGCACACACACACAGTTCCTTATTTACTTTGACAATCATAAGGAAACACATATATC
Source organism: Lingula anatina (assembly GCF_001039355.2). Next base: position 829,020 of record NW_019775857.1, read on the forward strand.
ACTTACTCAGATGTATGTATGTATGTATGTATGTATGTATGTATGGAAATAATCCACGCCATACCCCTCTCCCCATTTCCTGCTGCGCTGCGTCTCTAAGGTCGCATTTAAAACAGTGGACTAACTAGTCCAAGGGTCAAATATGGCCGACCCACTTGAATATTTCAGCACGGGATATCTATTAGTGGATTAGACAGCAAGCTGTTTAGTGGGTATTTGACCATATTTGACCCTCTGACTAGTTAGTCCAGTGTTCTGGATGCGGCCTTAGCCAGATTGTTGAGGATGTCCTATATCCCATACAATGGCGTAATTGTTCTAGGTCAAGTGTCCGAGTTTATATCAATTACGGATAAGGTCCCTATAAAAGTGCAGTTTGTTCGTTTCTATCACAAGGATTACATTTTGTTTATTGATGCTGGTAGGTTGTTAATTACATGTATATTCAAATATTCGTGTAATGAAGTATGCGGCAAGTTGAAACTTAATATCGCCACTGACGGGAAAGCAAGAATATCAAATTTAAAGCGTTCAGAATAACCACCTGAACCACTTGCAAACAATTATTAGGGCCATCATAGTAAATACACATATTTGATTTTCCTTTACATCCGAGTGCACAATCTTACTGTTGACGCAGGGTATGCGTTTTTTTTCATACTCTTTTCTATTTCTTTTAGTAAATATATACCCTTGGTTTCCGAGCATTAACGGTAGTTAGTATTGATATCCGTATTCATTTCAATTTATTTTTAATTTTTTTCAGTCATTTCAATCTCCATATTTTATTACTGACAGTGTCACTATTAATGAATGAGCTACGATTTCTGCTTGAAACGGAGTGCAATTTCTTTTCAATTTGGACATTTTCTTACAAATGATAACCGTTATTCCTGGATGACATTGATCTTTTTTATCTTTATTTGTGAATCGCTAACATGCTGCTGTATGGTAAAATGATGCAACCAATAACGTGCAATTTGGAAAAATAAATATACATCCAATTGTAGATTTGTACATTTAATACATTTGACTCAGTTGATTGAATAGCTGCTTTTTTTTAACAAAAAAAAGAAGACTTACATTTTACTCCAATTATTTCAACGCACCTAAAGGAAAATTACACTATTGGAATATTAATACGAATTTTTAGTTTTTAAATTAAAATTTTCCAATGTTTGACATATTAATATATTATAACCACATATATATTATATTATAATTATACCCTAGACATCCTAATTGTTTACATCTTTTCAAAATAGAGGGCAGATGTCGACTGACGATGGGACTTGCGTGAGAAAAATGCTAACAAATGTTTTTCTTTCTTTAAATGGGGCTAATTATTTATAGTCCTTAACCGAAATGTTCCTGTTTTACGCACTCCAACCGAAGTTACACGTGATGGTTCACATCAAGTTGGACCCTTCAAACCATTCACGCTCAACTGAAGGACCAACACCGTGCTATTTTCCCTCCTTTATTGTGCCCTTCACCGAAATATCATTCACGATTTTCCAAAAGTAGTTTAATGACATGACTTTTATTAATGACGGTCAAGGCTACCATTCTGTATAAATGGGGGTGATACCTGGGGGCCTGACGCTGGTACTGCAAGCACAATGGCCAGCTACTTTGCATTTGGTCTTCTTCTTTGCTGTTTGGTGTCTCAGTCTCTTGGTACGTACTCCATATTTTATACTTGTCATTCATGCTTTTTATAATTTCGTTTAATTGAAAGGTTTTTAACAATTTAAATAACCTTCTAAAAATATTTTGAGTCATTTTATACCTTTCTATACTAGAAAATTTAACTATTAGCATTCATTTGTCATTTTAAACTTATTACTGTTCTTATTAGATGAGGTTTTGAACATACGAAAGTGCTGTGTTGTTGATTTAATACGAATATTTTTCCAGGACTCTTGCTTACTGATTCACTTTTTTCAGGTAGAAAAGGCGATTTTTACGAACGCTACAAAGATGTAATGTTCAAGATACTGACCAATGAGACATTGGAGGAAGAATGGTATAAGCATCTCAGAGATTTCGGGGACCCGTACGCGGTAATGTCTAATTTAAATTGGACATAAAGCGCTTATATTCGTACTTGTAGTAATATCTGCTTTCTAACAAGGATATGGTTTCTTGTGAAACATAGTGTTGTTTTCTGAAGGATTGGTAGATTCTCAGAGGGCTTTTGACACCACACTTTATAATTGATTATGTTTTGGGGATAAAGTCTGTCTATCAACTTCAAAGGTATTGCCTTGCCATTATCGGGGGACTGGACATTAAAAACTGCATTATTGGTAGACGGTTAAGGGTACTGATGGTATAATCAAGATCGCTCTTTCTTTCCCTAAGCCCCAGTACGTGGACTTCCAGAGGTCAGATGAGCATGGCCGCGTCCGCCGCTCAATTGACTGCGGCAGCCAGGTATCTGAAACTGTTCCAACCTCAGGTAATTATGCTTTATGTCTGATCAACAATTTAATTGTAATGTGATTTTAAAAACAGTAGAACGGAGTAAAAGTGGTAGACAAAGACTTGCTTTCGTAAAAATTGACCATTATTCTATGATTGTCGAAAATCATTATATTATAATTTTTCCACGTCCCATTGACAGTTCACCGTCTACGACCAGGAGATATCAAAGTGGTTGCCGCAATGGGAGACTCCTTGACTGTAAGTTTCAGATACTTTTGATAACCTCTCACAAAATTCATCTCCGTGGTGTAACATTACAAAAACTAACATTACAAACTAATGTCTTGCCACCTGGTGTTCTCTGTTTTCTATTTTCATTTCCATTATCTTAATAGATAAAGAACTATGAATATTTTAAAACCTATCTCACGTCACTCGTTTTGGGGCAGAAAGCATAACAAAATAAGGAAACCACATATTAGGAGTAATATCATGTGAACTCGCTTGAAAGTGTGCAAGTGCAAAAGTACAAATTGCCCGACCGAACTCTCCCTCAGCAAAAGCGTCTGGAACATTTTAGGATAATCATGCAACTAATACATTGATTTACTGGCACTGTAACGCAATACTCAGACTCATTGCCTACGTTGGTACAAAATGCATTGTTATATAACACACTGTAACAAAATGCGTCTTAGTTTTGATAGGTTTACGACATTACATGACTTGCGTGTGACATTGGGGTCAACGATTAAACATTTTATTTTGCTTCAAAGCAAAGAGATTAAACCATAGATATTCCCATCTTTATTTGAAATGACATTTAGAGATTAGGGCTCCTCCTGTTCTTACGTGATGTTAACTTGCACAGTTTCGTGCAGACACACTTGGTGGGTGGGTTGAAGGTGACTCAAGTAACGAAATGCTCCGTGTTAACAATGCTGATATTTGAAGTGTTTGAGAGATTTTAGGAATTGAAAGGGAAAACAATTAAATTTAACAGGATTGTGCCGTGACACCTTCCTACAGTCAAATTTTAACTCCTACAGTCAAAATTAACATGAATAAAATCTCCTTTTGCCAGAACCATATTTGTATTTGTCTTTTACTAATACTTTCGCTTGGGTGAATGAGGAGACATAGACTATTTTTGTTCTTTTTGCTATATTATCAAAAATGCGTTTTTAAGTAATTAAAAATTTATTGGATAATATCTTTAAAATGAGCTCATTTATGATTTAAAGTGTAAATTTCTTCACCAATGAGACTGGTGTACTATCTATAAGTGAGGGTTTTGGAATAAGTGTGTCTATAAAGCAATATCGTTCCTCTCATTTTATGCACAGAAATACTGCACCTTAGTGATCTGTTTCTCTGCTTTCTCTGTAATGAATATTCAACAAGTTATTTCAATTAGACAACAACATTGTTATAGTCAATGGCAGTTCTAGTTAGTAACACAAAAAATCACTATTGAAGTAAACGGAAACTTCTCGCTTTTAAAAGAAATATACTTTTTTTCAATCTCTTATATTCTCCCTAAAATGCAATTTGTATATGATGCTGTGTAGTGGGTCTATTAAACGAGATTCAGAACACAAAGTCAGTGTCCTTTGGTCTTTAAGTTTTGCAAAATACATGGCATACCAAAGGTGATACTGATGACCAAGCTTGAGACACGTTGAAACTCATTCCCTGACTCATAAGTAAGCTTAGCATGCGCATCACCACTCTCAGCAGCTTCCGTTATAAAAATGCATCTCACGAATTACTATCATCTAGACATCTTCATTGCAAAACGTGCTGAGGAATGTGACAGTATCAGAAAAGAAACCTGAACAGTAAGTTCTACATGTACATAATCATCTAAAAGCGGTTTGTTGGACGCAGCATGGTAGCTAACTATTTAGCTGCAGAGTTTACATGTGATTTGAAATGTTTTATTTAATAAATTTGTTCGTCAAGCAGTACAATTTTTTTACTTTATATATATATATCTTTTTTTTTCAAAATCTCGAAAACAAGCAGCTTATTATCCAAAAATCCGGGCTAGGATAATCAGCTTATACATGAACACAAATCGCAATCAACACGACGGGGCATTTCCTACTGCGTGTTTTCACTCAATTAAAGAAGGATAATTATAAAATAATAACTACGGAGAAATGTATTCCAGATCGTGAAAGCCCTGTCATGACAAGTTAAGTTGCTGGAGACGTGATACACAGGAGCTAATTGGGAACTTTCTTGTCTGTTAATTCAGATCATTTACAGTTTCATAAACAGAAATAGGCTTATCATTCACGAAAGGGCTTTTTGAGGTGACCGTAAACAAATAAACATCATTATATGTGTATCTGACGAGCGATAGAGTGATATTCTAACGCTAACACTGTAAGCTTAATCCTGAAGTCTGTAATCTCTAATAATGATATACCTTGATTGAAGGCATTTCTCTGCACAGTGCATAATAATGTCACCTAAAGAAATCAATGTCTAGAAATATGAGTGGCTTAAAATGTCCCGTAAAAATCGTCGGAAAAATGTAAAAAATTTAAAAACAACGTGGGCCTGTAATTGGAGTCATTTTAGTATTTTTGAGTCCTTTTCAATGTGTGAATAAAGCACACACAGAAGAGCTGAAAACAAACCTTCTGTCCACGTACGAAAAGTATAATTCAGCATTCCAAAATGCCAGAGCATTTCTAAACTACTGTTATTACAAAGACAGTTTTTCCATAACTTTTGCCTGTGTGTTGACCGAAGCAACATTCCTGGAATTGCAAAAGATGTAGGGGATTTTAAATTAATTTCATTTTCCTTGGATAATAATGTGCGCAGCAGGTCATAGAGCTTTGGGACATACCGTATATTGTGTAGAATGTCATCCCAAGGTTACATGGGATAAATGTTAAAGGCACAACCTCGCGAAGACGCCCTCGAGCTGAGACCTATCGACATATCGGCAGAACACATACAATCTCTCTCTCTTTCTTCTCTCTCTCTCTCTCTCTTTCTCACACACACACACACACACACACACACACACACACCGCCACTTTCATTCATACACATCCTAAATGTGTTTTATGGTGGAGTCGTATAAGACCAGTGTAAATGGAATGGAGCTGTGTTCACTATAACGATACGTTATCCAGCATTGGTATTTCCAATTTTCAGAATGTCTATGAAATAAAAAGGTATATTTTCTGTCATTCCAGTATTGATTTTCACTTTCAGGCAGGGAATGGAATTCTTGCCTGGACGGTTTTGGGGTGTTTGACGGAATATAGAGGGCGCTCATGGTGGTAAAGTTGATTCGATTATCCGAAAAAAAAAACTAGCAAGTATTTAGCCTATGGATGATGTATATTTTAAAGCGAGAACATGTATAATAATTGAATATACCCTCCGGTACAAGCAGATAAAAATCCAGTGGGGGAATCTATTTCATTGAATATGTAAAGATGGTTGGCATTGATTTTTTTTTAGAATCGTATTTTTATGGGGTTTGATATCTGTTGCATTTAATCAAATATCTGTATGTTTTTTATTTTCATTTTAGCATCGGAGGAGATAAATCCTTGGGACAGGGAGTTGTCACGTTGCCTAGTAAGCAGAGAGCCTGATAACATCCATCGTCTACAATAAAAAGAAAACATAATATTCACAGGTCTTGGTGTAATTTAGCGTGAACTTGGGCTTATCATTGAATATGATGAAACACTTCATGGCTATTACATATCTTTAACCTTTTTGGATTGATTACCTCATTTCAGACATCCTTCGCGCAATGAACCCTGAAGTCCGTGGCTACTCTCTGGGCTACGGTGACGTAGATAGCAGTGGCGCCAACCTTAACGTAGCGGTACCGGGAAATATTGCACAGTAGGTCAAAAAAACCTAAAGTTGTGTTTTTTTTTCTTACGTCATGACATGAGAAAGGTTAGTTTTAACTCCCGTCACCTTTTAAAATCTGTAGGAAGAGAGTAAGAGTTTATGACGAAACGACGGAGCATTCATTTATTCTTATTACCTAGAGTATATCTGTTAAAAAAAGAGCTGCTGAAGTCGCTTTGCTCCCCCGATTTGACATTGTGAATATGCGTGTTTCTAGGGACATGCCACCTCAAGCAGAGAAGTTGGTCCGTTTATTGCAGGAAGATTCTGCCTCATTTGAACATGACTGGAAGATGATAACTCTCTTCATTGGCGGGAATAACCTATGTGACTTCTGTAACGATGACGTAAGCTACTTTTTATGTGAAAAAAAAAACATCATACGAGAAAGCCGAAATAACAAGCCGATTGTGTGGATATGTAAAAGCTTAGACTACATTTCCACAGATTTTAGATCGATCTATCCCCGTGGAGAGTCTCACTAGCTTACTGTCAGCTTAGCCGTCTTAAATGTCTGTCCCGCCTACTAAAAGCTGTAATGGGGTAATTAACTTCCGTGCGCGCTCGGCTGATAGCAATTTAGCGTGAACCCCCAGGGAGTTAGGTCGATCCAGATGGATCGATCTAAATCTGTGGGAATGCAGTCTTAGGCTGGTTCAACTGAATGAAATAAAATCATTCCAACAGTCCTGTTAGGTAGTGGATGGATGGATGGACCACCAAATGTTCATTCATTAATTCATCACTTATTGTATTTGTTACAGGCAATATTCCAATGTACATTCATAACAGCCTATCCAACTCTTTTTTTTCTACTTTTTTTTTGTTTTAGCATAAACACAGCGCCGGCGAATACGCCAGAAACATAAAGGCAGCCCTTGATACTTTGTACGCTTCCGTTCCGCGTGCTTTTGTCAACTTGGTGCAAATCTTCGATATCGGGCCAGTGGCTGAGCTCGGGACCGGGTTCATCTGTGGTTTGGTGCATGAGTAAGTACATATTTTATTCTTTGCTATTGTTATCTTTTCTATTGGTCATCTTGATCCATGTCCTTTTTTCAGAATTTAAGCCTTTTAAGTTTAAAAGTTCAATACGTTTCCATTAAGTTGACAAAATCGTAATTATCTCTAACATTTTGGGGAAGGGGGTGCGATTCTGAGACGTTGAAACAAAAATACCTCCTATAAGAACGATCTTAAAGTGATAAAAACGCCTTTAGTTCTGTATGCGGCTGCGGACATGACGCGCGTAATCGTGAAGCCTTGAGGGACCTTGCCCATCAATACCAAGCTGCCACTGAGGCCTTGATCAACGGCGGACGATATGACGGGAGAGAAGACTTCACTGTTGTTCTCCAACCGTTCCTACAGGAGACAACACCACCACGCAAAGTTAGTACACTGAAGTATTTCTCTCTCTTTCTCTCTCTCTCTCTCATATATGTATTATAGAACCAGCATTTATACGTTAGTATATTACTAAAATTCTCACATCCAAATGTTCGCACGCTTGCACATACACACACACATATACCCACTCGCCAAATGAGTCAGACATGCACGTTACGAACAAAATTACTTTCTATTAATCTCCTCCATCAATCGTGCATCGCGCGAAAAGCGTACTTTTTCTGGCCAAAGACTGTGACCATTACATTTGCTGCTTTTTCAGTCCAATGGAGATCCAGACCTGAGCTACTTTGCCCCCGACTGTTTCCACTTTAGTGGCAAAGGACAAGCAGCATCTGCCAAGGCGTTGTGGAACACCATGGTAAGTTATTCTTGGCTTCGAAATTACAGTTGAATGGACATTTGTTTTACTTACTTTCCCCTACTCGTACTTCAAAAGGATGTGACAAAAAAGATTTATTTCAGAGTAGGCTCTTCTCTCCTATTATTTCTAATACTACACTGTAAAAACAGTGTTTAGCTCTGAAACACATTGCTAAGCGCCTGTTTTGTCTCATTTTTTCGACGCGTTTAGCACCTAAGCACGTTTAGTCTATTAACATGTAACATGCTTTGACGTGTTTGACGCCTAATAAATGTAGGGTGTATTTGTTTAACTTAAAGGTGATATCGTTTTTAACTGTTTCAGTCTCACACTCAAACACACACACAAACACCCCATTCTCATAGATTAGATCGACCTACATTGGATCGACCTAACTCCCTGGGGGTTCACGCTAAATAGCTGTCAGCCGGGCGGACACGAAAGTTAATTACCCCTTAAAGCTTGTAGTAGGCGGGGACGGACACTTAAGGTGGATTATCTGACAGTAATCTAGTGAGACTCCCCGCGGTGATAGATCGATCTAAAAGTTGTGAGAACAGAGCCTAACACACGAAGACACGGTCACCTCTACATGCTATAGCTATCTCTACCTATAACAGGGTACCGTGAACTGTCACCAAAGTTGACTTCGCACCATAATTTTTATAGCGGGACTTATTCATCCTTGTGCTAACTGACCTTGCGAGGAAGTTTATTGGAATATATTTCTGAAAAACAAGTTAGGAAAATTCAATAGTTTACTTAAGACACAAAACAACTATCACTTTTACTTTAAAACATTTTTTTTTCATATTTTGATAAAATGCATTACTGTATTGATCTTCAGTTATTTTTTCCGGAAATAATGAACAATAGAACATCAGGATGATGGTGGGGTATACATTATAATAGTTTATTTAAGTTTTCATCGCATGCTGGTCATTTTGGTAACGATAGTCCGAATATTTAATAAATCGCACCGCTCTAGTCGCCGACTAACCTCAAGCCCATTTTGGAATTAACCGCTAACTGTAGTTCATACAGCATAAGACGTGTTTTGGTTATTTATAAAAAAGGTTTTCAAAACATTAAATAATGTTTTTCCAGAATGTTATAAAACGATAATAAAACTGCAGGGGCATCAGTTTGCATGGAGTTAGAAACACCCATAACGTTACCATAACGTTATTCTATACCATCACCATCATGTAACCAGCTGTTAACGTCGTGAAAACCTATAGGCCTATTTTAAATAATCACACGTTACTGCAAGGAAGGACACAACGCGTTCGAGCAGGCTGCTTCACGCCTCCAAGAGCTCCATTCGTTTACAAGAGGAAGTGTTTAGCCAAATTGTTGAGTCTTGTAATAAACTTGTTATGGGATCGTATACATGGGATTGTGAAGCATTTTCTTTCTGTGACAAGCTTGAAAAGCTAAACGTGTTGTTCAGCAGCTCCGCGCGTTAAGGAATTCCACACCTATAGCAGCTCCATATGTTTAGCAGCCTCACGCGCTTTGCAGGGGAAGTGCTTAGCCAATGTGCTTTGCTTGTAAAGGCTTGTTATAGAATCATATGCCGGTGAAGCTAAACACATAGCTAAACGTGTAACACTGCCAATGTTTCTAGCTTTTTCTTCTGTGAAACGCTTGAAAAGCTATACATGTTTAACATTTACACAGATTTCTAAATGCGTATAGGTGCCTAACGTGTGTTCTATGTATTTAAATGCCAAACACTGTTTTTACAGTGTAATGACGAATATCTGACAGATAGCTCCAGGTAAAGCCTATTGTTACGGCGGGCTCAGAACTAGCGCCGCATTTACTCCCCCTCGTTTGAAAGAAATCGTAGTTTCGCCACTGAAAATATTGAAGACATGTTGACATATCTGTATTTTACAAATACAACTTCAGTGATAGTCGCGGTCTCCTCGGTGTTACACTGAATTTCAGCGTGCTTTGGAAACGATGCGCTGACGATGCACTGACTTTCAAAGAGACTATTACTCGTAGTATATGTGATATATAAGTTCACATTTCAAAAGTAGATTGCTTCATTCTAGTTCACCAACAATCCTTAGATGGTCCCCGTCAATTTCAATTAATTAAATCACTTTTGTTTATTAACAAACATTCACATTTTCCAGCTTGAACCAGTCGGCAGCAAGAGAACCGAGTGGCGCTTGTCGGACAGCCTGATGTGCCCCACTGCGGTAAGTGCGACCGTACCTCATAGGCGCAACTAACGCAATATACTTCATGTGTTATTAGCCGACTTAAATCTGATACCGTATGTACTTGTAGTTCTTCCATTTATTCTATATAAAGTTCACTATATCAGTAGAAAGAATGTTTACAGATTCTGAGATTTTTGTGTTGTTAGAACCTGTTGAAATTACTAAAAGTAGGTACTGAGTGGAAAAATAACGAGCAGTTATCTTTTTAATTGTATCTGACTTAACTTAGTGTGTATTTTTCTTTCAGGAGCGCCCGTACCTTGCTACGGCAAGAAACAGCTAAAAAATTATTGCTGTGCAGCGTAATAAGTTATATTCACATTATGAAATTGCTTTTGATTTTCAAAATTATAGAACTATGGACTTTTGACAAGCAATTGGAAATAAAGCACGCCGAATAATAGATAAAAACCTTGCATATTGTGCGCCCCTAATTTAAACGATGGCCAAAAGCCCACATGCATAAATTTTCTATTAAGCAACTTCATTAGCAACATAAATATGTTAGTGAAATAATATGGAAGGCATACATTACTTCTAGATCAAAAGAACGTTTATATCTTTTTTCCGTCAACACTACAGTGGTTATTATATCTACGCTCTACCAGCCAAGGGGCGTGGTAGGTTATAGAACAATCACGAGGTGTCGTCTGTCTGTTGTCAAGTTCGTTTCCCTCAAGAGTCTAAGGAGCACTGCATGATACTGAAAGCGCTGAGTTTAGTTGGAAGGAACGAAGCAAACATAAATATGAAGTTTTATTGTGATCGTGATTTATTCTAGGCTTCTGTCATGTATTATTTACATCTTTTTCAGAATTTTTCCATCAAATAGTATAGAAATGTACTTGGTTCGATTTCGTTCCCGATTTACATTTAATAAAGGAGCTAACTACTATCTGTGCTACCGCAGTTTTAAGGGACAACCTTTAAAAAGTACATAGAACTAAAAATGTTACATTAATAGACAGGCTCGAGCTCGATCAAAAAATACTTCAATCATGAATGATTTCGAACCTTAATGTTAAAAAAAGGTTAAAAACTACACTGTGAACCACGAGGAAGTGTGTATTTACTCATTTTCTATCCCTTTTTGATTCCCCAAGCTAACAGAAAAATAAAAGTCCAGAGCCACTATATATTATTGTACATATACGTGAACATAACGTGACAGACTTGACTGTACAGTTCATCATTTGCTCAATAACAATAACAAGTGTAAAAAGATCCGATTCAAATCACACAAATATCAGTGGCGGTGGTACAGAACATGAAATCACAGTTGATATCTTTTTAATTCTATCTACTATCTCCACATACCAGCATCAAATATACAGTATTCTGAATATAGTAGTCATCACAAAGCGGACGCAGACTTAACACATATAAATTCAGATTCTAGACTGATAAGCTGTATGATGGCATGGACCAGTAGCCGTGTAAACAGCTGGTTGTCTTTTTTTATATATAAAACCTTATCTTCTCAATGGCCAAATCCAAATTGTCCATTTACGCCAGTTACTCAAATTAAACGAAATCGCATCTAAAAAACACAATTCACTTATGCGTGAATATATCGCTCTGTGACGGAATAAGAAGTTTCCACAAATGAGTTACAGCATAACCTCCCTGTTGTAATGGCCTATAATCAGTGGTATAGATCATAGAACGCCAACACGCCTCCCATGCCTACACATCACAGTTGACAAAGCTGATATTTGAAAAAACGCACAAGGCATATAAAGATATGAATATAAAAGGAAAGGTTGTTTTTCACCCCTCACACGGTCAGCCTAACTTCCTTAACTTCAATTTTACTAAATGATTAAGTAGTTGATTAGTTGAAGTTAAAGCTTGATTCGATGGTTTAGAAACCTGCTTCCTACTCTACCTACTATTTGCTACCACAAAATGGAATCCTTTAAGTTAATTTGAGCCGGAACTAATTGGGTTTCACGTTTCTGTAGTAACATATTTAAGGTTGGAAACCACAGTTTAGCGCCGATCGTTAGTATTAGCTATCATAAGCCATCTTCAAGCAGACAAGACAGCGCACATGCTACAAGAAAACTTCCCTGAGTCCGCACAGCTTTCTTTATTAAATTATGTCCCAAATAAAAATTAGAATTTAAAACGTGTGATGATGCAAACTGTAAAGACTGTAAATGAAGTATGCTGTGAGATATGGAGATGCAGGATTCACCCACATGAATTAACAACACCAAGCTGGTAATGTCGCTTTCAAGAACTGTTTTCAAACATTTCACTTCAACATGTAACTTCAGTCAAAATATTTTCCCGTGCTTATGGCTCCTTTTTGTGCCTAAAGCAAACAGAGTTACAGAAAAATACGTCTGTTTGAGGGAAATGTTATGAAGCATTAATTTTTAGTTATACATCCGTAGCGTGATTTGTCATAGGTTTAGTTTCCTCGTCCGTCTCTACCTCTATAGGACTTCGAAGTCTGTGGTTTTCTGTTGGCTCATCGTCTGCCTTAGAATGAATGCCATCACTTTCCTCCTCGTTAGAACACGTGAAACAAGCACTTGTTTTCTGCCTTACGCAGTCTCTAAATGCCAATAGTCGCGCTTTCCCACCTTTTCCTTCTTCTGGGTCGTCCGAATCGCTGTCGTCTGCTCGATCACTACCACGTGGGCTGGAATCGACGTGGTTACCACGGTGATTTGGGTCGGAAGATTCTGGGGGTTCGAAGGCTTTGCTGAACTCACGCTTTGGATCTTCGTCTTTCTTATTTTTCTTCTTATAACGTATCCAACACAAAACAAGGATAATGACGACGAGGAGGATGATAAATAAGATTAGGAAGACTGAAAATAACAGAAAAAAACGGCAAATTATACATTCCCTAGTTTACTTTCGACTAGTCAATGCATTTGTAAATATCTGATTTCAAACTAACGCAAAATATTGCCAACTTTATTCAGTAACTGAAAATTTAAGCCACTCAATCGGCACTATGCATGGAACATTCTCAGGCGCACTTTTCTTGGTTTACAAACGAAGCGTTTTCATTTTAACTGATCTCAAAAAATTTTCTGTTCCGAACAATGAAGATATAGATTAGAATACTACACCGATATTTGCTCTGAGACCCCATTCCCATAGTGTTTAGATCGATCTATCTCCCTGGGGAGTCTCACTAGATCTCACTAAATGTCTGTCCCGCCCACTAAAAGCAGTAAGGGGGTAATTAACTATAGTGCGCGCTCGGCTGACAGCAATTTAGCGTGAACCCCCAGGGAGTTAGGTCGATCCAGATGGATAGATCTAAATCTCTGGGAATGCAGTCCAAGCCTTGAACAAACGCCAATTAAAGGCAAGCCACCCGATATCCCAAATAAAATATGCATTATCAAAAAAGGAATCAAGAAGTTACATTTTATTTTAAAAAATGTGCATTATCTAAATATTTTAATAATATTCTGACTGTGTCAGTAAATACTAAAACCGTAAGTAGGATCAAATATATCATCGAACGACATTAAAGTTCTGGGGTGCAACAAGAACGTTATTTTCAACATATAATGCAGAACGCTTATCGAACGCATTAACAAACATGTCTGCATTCTGTACAGATGAGCAATGGCGAATGTTTGTAAACCAATGTTGCGCAACTATAAATAAACTAGTTGGTTGATACATTTCTTTATACAAACAAGGGTACAAAACGATTCCAATACAAAAAGATTTCCAAATATTTGCAAAGAAATGAAAAATATGCGGTTATCCAGACTGTACCACTTGATGCTCTTTCGGCCAATATCCTATACCTCTTGTGTGCTAATGAATTTTATATAGAACTAAAAAGCCCCTCTACGTGACTTTAAGGAGAATTTCGTGATGGTATATGACGAAAAAATGTCACATAGTGGCCCTAAACAGGTACTTAAACTGTGCCAATCAAACATATAGAGCAATAAAATGTGTAAATATCTCTACCTGCCGCTGTCAAAGTAGGTAAAAAGTTTCATGTTGATACAGAGATCTACAAAACGTGGGTATACAATGGGAATTAAGTAAAGGCAAACCTGAAGATCACAGGTATTATATCATGGAAAACTACTTTAACAGAGATGGTGAAGTACACGTATGACAGACAAAACCCAGGAGAGATGAAGCGGGGGGGTTACATGATCAGACACGGAGTTAGAAGAACAATGCATACATTAAGAAATGCCCCAGAGAAGCTCATGCTTGTTTTGACTTCTCACGAAGACTTGACTTTCAATCAATCTACGGGAACTGAACAGAAATTCATTATATAAGATGTGAAGAAGACCACTGAGCTGATTAATCTAATTATCAGAGAGGACGATTTTGAATTCAACGGGAATTCAATCACGAACGCTTGTTTTGTATCTGTTATCTTAGCAAAGCTGTGGACGTGATTTTGAATAACATAAAGAACTATCAATGTATGTTATCTTATCATTGTTGAACCCAGTTTAGATGATGTACCCAAAATTAACTTGCAGTTTGATCATTTCTTGACTTACTCAAGACCATCATGCATTTTCAATCCAGCAAGTCTTCGGTGGACAAGAAAGTTAACGTCAACTCAGGTTGCTCTATTGAAATACACTGTACAAAGCCCACGCTTAAGTGTTAAATGCTTTGAGTAAAGACGCTTTCATTAACACCTGTGCTAATGATATCTTATTCTTAAACCTTGAATAGCATGAATGATTAAACCGACGCAAATTTTCTATACACCTTCACTCCTCTCTGGCATTATCTTACCTATGAGCACTGTTCGTGATGTGTTGGCAGCAGCAAGTTCCGCGGCCAGTGGGTTTGGAGCTGGCAAAAAGAGAGAAGATTCCTGATTAGGTCAAATGTCTATTTAAAACGAACTTGGTTCATTTTTTTTTCAAAGGGAACTCATTTAGAAAAACGTAAACAAATAAGCAAAATTAAATCACAGAAATACCTCCATAAGAGGCGTGTTATTAATACTGTTGACAAATTCTAAATTCAGTAAATTATATACAAGCATAACTGTAACATATCTTAATATTCCGGTAAATAGTGAAAATTAATGCCAATTCAAAAATTAAAAAAATTGCACGACACTGAACTTCGGTTCTTAATTTCACAACTTTTTAAATAAACTTGAGGCAAAGCAAAAAGCAAATAAAAGTAAAACCTAACAAATGAAAATGTAGCAATCTAACAAAATCTGAAAAGGTAGAATCATTTAACTTCGCAGAGGCAGCTAATATGAAAAGACTTGGACTTTGTATATTAGTTCACATTTTTTCACAGCCAGAATGCTTCGATGCTGAAGAGGCTCTTTTTAGAATGAGATTTTAAAAAACTGATGAGTCATCGCTATCGTAGAAGCAAACTAGTAGTAGTAAACGAGCCTCCCACCAGCTACAATCACGACTCGCAGAAAATACTTCACATCATATTGGAGGTTAATCGATGTTAGGCTATAGTAGGGCTACATTTGCACAGATTACAAAGTAAGAATTAAAAAAAAAGATTGGAAAGATAATTAATACACTTAGAAATAAATCCAACTAAAACCTAAAAATGAAGAACGAAACATATTTCTTTAAATTTGACAGATGAGATGACATCAGCTACGACAGATAGCACTGCAGACTTCACAAACCTATTGATTTACTTACTTGCATGCACTAGTAAAAGTCGCAAAGAAAAAAAACAAACATCATGAAAACAACTCTAATTTTAATAAGATTTTGCTCAAGGTATATATATGGATTAGGAGAGTTATTTTACATTCTGTAACACTGACTTAGCTTTCTGCCATGCGTAGAACTCTCATGCAGCCGCACTGTAGTAGTAGAGTAGTAATTAGTTACATGGATGAACATACGTGCTCCGATATACTTCAACTTTACTAATGGTGAATTGACGATTAAAAAGAGTTTTGTTATTCCATTTGAAAGGGTAGAACAACAGGAGAATAAGACTTGACCCTTAAGAAATATACATAAATGATAAAAGTCCATAATTGAAAAGTTTGTGCTAGTATGTCATTTGCAATTGTGTTTAAGATGGCTTTATACGTTTTGACTAAATTCATATTCGATTCTGTCTTATAGGAAGCATATGTCGCCTTTTTTTCAAGTACACCCAAGCCCTTTGGCGAACGAGCACGGACCTGATTTATTGCAAACCCCTAGGTTACCTCAATAAGACTGTCACAGTGGAAAAGTTATATTATGAATAAGCCAGAGACATATCCGTGAATATCTAGTGAAAAATCAAACTGTGGCCCTGGTAGTGGGTAAGGTTACCCCAGTGTAAAACCAGAGTAAATTGCGCAGCGTCAGCTATGGAAGTAGCCACAAAGGGTTTACATAAAGGGGGGCTGTAATCATACAGTTTCGCACCAACACTGGGTACAGACTAAACCCGATATCAAGTTGTCTTATGGTACGCTGCCCTTGTCACCCTGTATTGCCCCCAACTTAAAGAGTTTACTGCTCTCTTGACTTCTGCGGAAGAGCAGAAAGATAACCGTCCGGACGTCTGAGCAAATATGATACTGATGGTAAAGCTGTTTAACCAATAAGTGGACGAATATGGGTCAAAGCATTGATTTCCTGCTATCAATTATTCAGAAAATCAACTTTACGCCGTTACCAAAGTAGAACTGGGCATCGATACTAGATAGCGCCTCAATTAATTTACATGCATCCTCATAGGTAACAGTATTTGATGTGATATTGTTCTAAAGACTGGTGAGAACCGTATATCAATAATAAGTGTCTGTACAACATATTATGTGGGCGTATCGTTGTCAAGCTTACATTGCTTTGATGGGGAAATTATGATGTTTTTGTACTCGATATACCTTATGATACACACTGCCCATGTTAATATTACACGTGACATGTAGGTCAAATGTTGCAACATAAGGGATGAGAGAACGCACGCACGCCCATGCCTACGGGCCAAGTAGCCTCTGGAGACGGGCGTATGTCACTTTCGGCGGGATTTGAGGTGCACTGCATTACCCTCTGCATGAGGCAGTGACTCTCTGTCATTGTGAATAATGACGTAATTAACACATACATAATATCGAAAAGCGCTTTTTAATGCAAGGTAACTTAACGCATCTTTGGCCTGCAATGACGGACACATTAAACAAATAAACGGTAAAAATTATAGTCTGTCAATGAGTACCATAAATCGCTTAAAGCGGGCAAATTTAGCTTTCTTCACATTAATGTAGGTAAAATATATTTTGCTTTGGATTGGATTTTAGCGTGTTAGGGATAGACTCTTTCGTCTTGCCTAGCATCGAAACCCCTAATTTGATCTGCGTAATCTTTCTCACTGATTGTGGTATTTATTTGAAGATTAAGTTGCTATGACATGGTTTTATCAATCAAACGACACTGTCAACAGGCAGGTATACAGATATTCCTGTCACAAAACGCATAAACGGAGACGGCGGTGACAGTTAGTTTTCGTGCAAGCATGGTCTGTATCACGGGTTCCCACGTATGCTGAGACAAGGACCCTTGTAAGATGACACAGACCATAATACAGAAGAGAATGATCTTTCAGAGTTGACCGGCGGCCCATTGATTTCTTCAGTGATCACTGAAATTTCAAATTTAATGTTAAAATTACACCCTTAATTATATTTATCCCCGCACTTTTGGGACAAAAGTCAGGGATCATGTAATCTTTGTTTATATCTTCATACATGTAACGATGTTGCGGAGCTGGGGATTTACGTGTATTTAGTATATGTTATTGCTTCACATCCTTCTTTACAACATCCTGATGTTAACGCACCCACATAATAATTTCGACATAAAACCAACTGCATTTGCATTTGAGAATAAATAGCAACCTGAGACCAGCGACGTGCTTTGTATAAATTAATTTCTGAATATAAGCATTTCGTTTGCCTTTAAATAAATGTCAGGTTAATGGGTTATCCTGTTATACAAAGTCCCACTCCCTGTTTAATAATCCCATTACTTCTCATTTTCTCATCCCAGTGCCCCTAAAAAAAGTTGCGTTGATAAGTTATGTGATATTAACCACGGCTGCAATGTCACGGTGACAGGGAGTGCCACAGAACAAGGCTTTCTCCTTAGTTAATTTTCTACAATGTCATGCTTAAACATTTTATATCATTTCCGACTCTTTTATGGAGACTGATGCTGTGCTTTTGATAAACAGCACTTCAAAGCATATCTTCTTAGACATGAAACCAATGTTTTTTTTTTCTTAAAAAAGGTGTATTGTGTGACAAAGAAGTCAATTATTTACTGATATTGGTTTATATCACTGTTTAAGTACTGCTCTTGCTGATTAGAAAAGTACTCTTTGTAATGAACTGCAATTTTGGAACCAAAGGTGCACTGGTTAAAAATCAATTAAAAGAGAGCTCGGTGGCTTTCCAGAAAAACAAGAACAACCGATCAAAGCACCTGTTGATCCAGAATACGATACATGGATTTAAAGAACTATCACGGGAAATCAGGGTATTGTCGTGTTTCTTTTATCAAAAGATGAGCTATGTGTCCTATTGCATTGCTCGCCGTGAAGCACTACTAACGGACGCTGACTTAATCATACTCTTGACTGCGTCTTTTTAGCGAAAAATGCGGGACTGTCATAGCACTGTCATAACCTCTTCGTATGACGGAACCCGTTAAGCAATGGAATGGCACGTCTAGACAACATATTGACCAATGTCGCTTGTCGAGGGTCGGTGATCATGACGGTTGAAGAGGCCACAAATATGTCAACTAGGTTGACATTAACAATACCCCTTTATACATTACAAGCCAAAAGTAGTATTCAAAAGCAAACATTGCTAGTCATTTTAAACAGCCGGTTTGATGCTACCAAAAGTAGCCAACTTTTTGACTGGCCACTAAAGAAAGAAAAAAGCAGCTCTAAAATGTGATCGATTTAAAAGGCAATATTTTTTTACGTCATATAGACAGTAAGCAAGTAAATATTTACAAAAAAGTCGAACTACAAAATGTTATAAAAGTGAGTAAAGCAAGGGTAAATCCATGTATTCTATTTCAGAGGAAAATATAAATAGGCAATGTGCTCGGTCCCAAGCATGAATTACTTTTAAAGGTTTGCGGGTGGCACGTCACGTATTTCCGCTCTTGACATTATCATGTAGATAGTTGCAACGTTACCTAATCTCCACCTGTCATTTATCATAAGCAGTAGGTGCCACGTTAAACAATTGTCCCGCCGTTGTTCAAAGCTCAAATCATAAAAACAATTAGTAAAATTCTTACTTTACAAACTACCAACATTAACGGCATCAGCAACAGGTTATCAGCGGGCAGTGCACAGGTTGCTAACAAATACATGTATTAGGGTGAAATGCATGCATTAGAGGGGTAGTCCGTCCTCAATTTCTGATGTCTTTTCCCCTCTTCCTATTTCAGGATTATGTGAACAGTGACACATTCACCAGGTCTTTAACCCATTACACAGCAACAGAAAGTACACAACTATCTTATCAAACGTCATTTTGTGACGTACCTATTCAATAAACGCATTACATTACCGTTTTAAAAGCCCGATTACCTAACGTATCAAATTGCAAGCTTAATTCATACTTAAAATGTTTGAATTAAGGCCTATGCAAGTATACGTTGAATTACTGTTTCTTTCAGACCTTTGTGATCTTTAAAGGCAGAGTATGGTTATGAAATAAGAGCACGCGATTCTGTTCAGTTGAAATTCACTGAGCCAAAACGCAATGCAAATTACCCTTAAGCCAGCGTTTTGATTGTAAGGTTAATATATGTTTATAATTGTCCAGCCTTAATTGAGCGGCGAGTACATTCCTCGCGATTTCGTTACACCCGAGCAAGCCTCTACTTTTCAATACACTTTGATTTTTGCTGTGTGGTGGAAACCAATAATCAGATCCAGATACATGCAAAGCCCACCTGCAAGTCCTGACCATCCATTAATGCTTAATTTACATTTAATAGACTGCTTTAAAGTGAAGTATTCTCGCAAACTTCAGTGCCTTAAGTAACATCCTTCCTTCGCTTGAGTGGCACTATAACCGTTGTCTAAAAGCTTTTAAGAAGAAAATAAATTAACGATAAGATGCCTTGTTTAAAAAAATCGCACACCTGTTTGTAAGGGTTTATGGGACTTGGCGCTGGTATTGATTAGGACTATTACAGGTCGTCAAATATTGATACCGAGTCTCCAGTATCAGATGAGTGTTATTTGGCTATCTTTTCAACCCAGATGCCTTGCACTTAATTAAATGCTGCGATAGAGTAATTTTGTGCAAGTTTTGTTCGGCAGCTCCTCTCAACGAACTCTGAACTCTATCAGATTTAATGTCTTCACAGTACAGCCTTCATTGCGCTAACAATGCCCAACAGTGTCCAGTTTAGGTTGGTCCACTGATCCATGACGCTGAGCACTACACAGAACTTATTGCTTTTCCCTAGAAGAAAGGTAAGAACAAATCCTGACTTACCTATGACGGGAGGAGGCGCGCGACACACTCCATCACGCATGCTCAGAATGTAATTGTTCCAGAACGCCATCTGGACGTGCCTGTACTTCTTGTGGCTGGAATGCTCATTTAAATCTGTCGTAAAGACAAAGTAGTTCTCATTCTTTGCTGTGAGTTTCTCCCATTTGGCTCTATTCTGCAGGTTACCAGGGGAACTTTTAAAGAAAATTATAAGAAGTGAATCAATATTGAATGATAAGATAAGGATAAGCATTTTCTTTTCTACCACATGCAACCCTTTCCTATTACTGATATACACGATGCAAATATCTCCATACGTCCCTTTTATGAAGTAAATAAATGATTAGTAGGTAAAATGATTAACTTCATTTTTGCTGTTAATTAGCCATGTCTCTTCGTACTGACGAAACTGAAAATTTTACAAAGCTAGGTGACAAAGTGACATGCGGTGAAATAATATGGTGCACAAATATTAATCACCAAAAGCGATTACAAATGAAATCGAAGATACAAAGCTAAAATTCGATACCACTTACTACATTATCTCACTGAAATCTAAAATCATTACACCAAGGAATTTTGAAATTTGCAAAAGTTAAGGATAGCAATAATAACGATGAAGGAAAAATAACCAAAGAGCACACTATAAAGTCTCTCAGAGGAAACATCTGTTTTTGTTGAAAACGTTAATAACGTATTTTATGGGTTTACATTTGGTACCAAAAAGGGTTGATTGAGTCCAGAAAATGCTTCTAAAAGGGAATTCATATAGTAGTAGGTTTCATTTTACTTTCATCTAAATTGTCTTCTTCCGTCTGTAAATAAAACTTTTATAGCCATCCCTACCATACACCCGTTTACATGCCACTGATTAACGATTCAGATATAGCACCACAATATTTCAACTGTCCAAGAGAGCCCAGGTGCTCTAAATTAATAATAAACAAACAAAAAATGCTTAGAGTTGTTCTAACGCGCTCTTCCATGCAACTTAAAAGCACTTTGATCTATTGCAGCCCCTTTGAATATTAACAGCTTTTGACGGCAAGAGAAAAGAGCGACTAAGTTTTGATTGATTCGGGGGCCCAAAGCTCATACCTGCAATCCAGGTGTGAAAGTACTCGGATATAAATTATAAGAGATATGAATCGTTTTGAAGTCACGAGGCTAGGTTAAGGGCTATCACTGGCTGCGCATAACTGACATTTCGACACTTAATGTGGCCCATTAGAAAAAGAGTTTTTACATGGTCAATACAGTGGGCTGGCTGTGAGGCTTCCCCCATCTGATGCATTTATATACGTACGTCTTGTCCAAATCATTACTTTTCACCAGGGGGTCTTTACCAGGTTCAACGGCCAACAAACTCTCCTCCCAGCCGTCCATGCTCCTGGAAATATACTTCATAATTCAGCCTTCCTTCTCACATCTCAGTATATGAAGAAGATGATGATGGGTTTGGTGTCCCGTACACGCCATCATAGAACGCTGTGATTAATTTTTTCCAGACTGAAAGGGTTATCTCAGTATTTAAATCAGTGCATTCATGGAAAAGCTGTATTACGTGCCTATACTACAAGAATAGAAGAAACACCCTTCACCAACATGCATCCTGCTTTGGGTTAATTTTAAGTAGCATTCAGGTTAAAAGGCAGTTTTTATATTTAAAAAATATACTTCATGATTATCTACAGCCGCTGCACTGACACATCCCTGTTTTGTGTCTATCATTCGTCTGGAATTCTCCTTTTTTGTCAGATTGCGCTCCTCGTCTGTGGGTACTTATTAAATATCAAACACCATATACGCTTGATGGGATTTTTAATGGACAAATGGAGTCGCGCGGAGTGTGAAGATGAGCTCGTTCACTAAAGCAAGGCAAAAAAGCTTTTCTGCTCTTGCACTGAACACTAAAATATTGCCAGAAGGCTTATATCATTTCAGTGTTGGGCACTTAAACTACTGGGTGTGAAGAATGTTATACGTTTAATCCATTACTAAGTCAGGTAACCACCCTCGACTCCCTATAAAAATAGGCCGCCAAGATCAATACTTGTAACAGGCCGTTTATGTATCACGCCGCTGGGAGGTCAAATTGAAACAGTTGAGCACAATTATGGTTGAATTCGATCTTTTCCCCTCAAGATACGAAATCTATTGGAACCAGAAAAGCAGGCAGAAAAAGCGTCAAGACTGGAAATGATACACTAGATGCGCAGGCTCGTGTCGGCACTTTTGGGTTACTCATGCAATCATGTCCTTCATGAAGTGTATCGCACATTTTTTGTTGGGTAAAACAATATCACCAGTCCCATTCCCGTTTCCATGCCGTTTAGATTAGAATAACCGCTTGTAAATTGAACGTAAACCTCTAGCAACTGTTGAAATGCGTACGCGGTCAGCCAGTATTTGCAAAGTTGGAGTAGTGATAGTATTTGGTGGCACTGACTGGGTCATAAGTTTTGAATATAAAGCCTAAAATTTAAAATAAAACCCAGCTTTAAACAGTAAGACCCCCCTTTCACAGAGTAAAATAGCACCTGTGGCTTGCCTAGATATACCTAGCATTAGAAAAAGTTCGAGTGTAAATACTCATCTGCCCAGGCAGCACTAAACAGGGGGCTATTTGGAAATTTGGACAACCACGGTTTCCAATTTAGACCAATCTATTAAGTGCTGAGAGGTGGGTGAAGCATGCAAGGCTTAGGTAGGTATGATAAACCCAAAGGGGAGCGTTAGTGTGGGTAGTCAGATGAAAGATCTTCCGTACCCATTAATATGTTTATGCAGCAACAGGTGTGCGTGGAGGAACAGTAACAGAATGATGAATATAAAGCTAGCATGGATGTGCCAAAGCTAAATAAAAACTGTGCAAATAAACCCCTTATCAACTAAAACAGCAGAAGATAAACATCACAGCATGAAAGCGGCTTAAAGATAGTTTCGATAAGAAATGGGGAGCATGCAAAATAAAGAGTTAACAAATGCAAAAGCGTCTACTAATGCAGGCTAAAAATGCAATATGTAATGCATAGGCCTACAACTTGGTGCACGTTAGGAATAAAACGTTAGTTCAAAAATATTGAATGACGCCAGACATCTGGTCAATACTGAGCTGAAAAAGAGAATATTTTATATCTTTCTTTATTAATTGAGTACATGCCTGCTCAGAAATATTAAAACTAAGACGCTCTTTAAAATTTGGTATGAATCTGAAAAAAAAAAACGCAATAAAATTAAGATAGATTTACAAGAATCAATCAAGAGATATTTTTATGATTACACTGGTGACAAATTATCAAGGTAACTGAATGCAATAAAATCTGCGATTCAAGGTTCTGTCTTAGGACTTGCTTGTAAAGTGTTTAAATGGTGGTTATTTGGTCATTTAATTAAAAGAGACAATATAAAAACATTATTTGAAATCATGTGTGACAATATTGTTAATATCTTGGACAGCAGCGACCAGCCTCCTCCTACCACTGTCTATGGCCCCTGAAATACATAATAACTCTAGTCAGGGCAATACAAAGGGTCAACTGGACTGAGAGGGAGACTCGCTGTTTAGTTGATTAGATTAACCTGCATGGCCATTGTTGTAGAACACATCCAGTCGCAGTTTAAATCAGAGAAGTTTAGATTGGATTAGATAGGTACAGCAGTGGAGCCCCAAATAAAAACAGGATGAATGTTAACTTTAAGCGGGACCATGCCCAGCTTGGGACGGTATGAAGTCAAACTATCCTGATCATCCCAAGTTTTATGAATGCACCTGAAATTGCCGGAGGAAAATACAATGTTTTATTTCCATCAAATTTCAACTCACGTTTACTTTTATAGAACACAAGAAAAAATGACAACATTAACGCTAAAGCCAAAGAGTGTGTTTTGGTAGTTAAATGACGTAGACTATTTTTAAAGTCCATCAAATCATCGGAGGTTATTATTGTCCAACTCTTAAGTAATCCACATTTAAATATTCCCCACCAGACAACAATGGAACATTATTTGCCCGAGGAACTCCATTAATACTGGAATATGTATCTTCCATAACCTTACTAAGCAAATAAGCCCGTGTCACGGAGTGAGTTGATTAATGCAAAAAGGAGAATATATTATCGGCGTTAGTCGAGTCCCAAAAGTCTTGTCCGACTTCAATTTTACACGTGAATCCCTATTCTTAGCATTTCTTTTAATCAGTTAAAACATGTTGGCCATCTTTTCCTAAAGCAGGGCTTGAATAATTTATCTTTTGTATAGCATAAAATCGAATTTTAGACACACGAAACTCTAAGCAAACCGGCGCAGTTCTATACTCAGGGGTGCCACATTAAGTTTTCAAAACAGATGGGAGGACTAGACTCGTCTTTTTTTTCGAAGTCCGAATAAAAGACGAGGGTCTTGGGACCAACTTTACCTTAAGGCTGGGGTGTATAGTAACCACCTGTAGAAAATTGTAAATTGAGATTAGTGTATAAATGACATTTTGTGACATTAAAACAAGTAATAAATGGCGTGTTGATGAGAAATTATGCAATTCCCAAGGTAGGGGGGCAATGTCTGTATGTATTGGGGTGGGGGTGGGGGGGGGGCGGGGGCGGTTACCCACTTCCCCAAATGAATCTTCATACTATACTTACTTCGTTTTAGCAAATCTCGTCCAAGCTCGCATCATGGCTACGGAAAGCTCATGGTCTTCAGCAGTGGTATTTTGTATTACGTATTTCATATAACCAAACACATAGTCATTTTCATCAGCGTGCGAGGCCTGAACAAAAGACGGAATGCTTTCGTTTGTGAGTTTATAAGAAGGGCGCTGTGAAAATTCATAAAAGTAAGTCACAGCTCCCGTCACTCTGTGGAGTGTTGCTGCTAAGTAGCTGGGGGCACCGATCGTATAGTCGGTCAAAAAATCAACCAGGGCAGCTTTTCTCTGAGTGTCATTCTGCACGCACGTGCTGTACTCCATCTCAGTCACCTTGGACACTTTGTCCACCACTTCTTCGTAGTCTCTTTTAACAGTATCCCGAATAGTGTCGGCAAGAATTTTTTGTGTTACCTCCTCCTCGGGTTTTAGATTTAGTTTATTTTCATATACAGGAAATCCATCGTGGCTATTGACTCCTATGACGTAAGGCACCAAGTTATAGGACAATGTGTGGAAAGTCGATAGGGGGTCACCAATGATAAAGTCACCATCGATGACAGGTAGCCACTGGTCATTCAGTTCTTCGGCCACCTGTCTAGAGATATTTAATAATACTTTTACATCAACCTCGAGTCTTAAACAATCAGCTTCCTCTATTGATGTGTTTCGTGTGCAATTCAGTCGCTCAGTCAAAGTCCGAGCCATTAGAGTGGAATTGTATTGTGTGATGTTAGGCATGAGAGCCACTCCGCTTTGTGATATGGATCTGTGGAATAGGGTTTTACTGCGAGGTGACAAGACGTGGAATGAGACAGAGGCACCTCCGGCGCCCTGACCAAAAATTGTCACCTGGTTGGAATCCCCTCCAAAGTGACCGATGTTGTCCTTCAGCCATTCGAGGGATCTGAGTTGGTCAAGTAAACCGAAGTTCCCACCCATGTTAGCGTACTCGGAGCTAAGGAATCCTAGTACACCTAGTCTATAATTGACCACGACTATAATCACGTCCCCCTCCATTGCTAACCAATGCCCCCCATACATCATGGAGGAGCCTTGTTGAAACCCTCCGCCATGAAAGTACACCATGACAGGGAGTTTGAGCTCGGCGGGATTGACCCATTTCTTCAAATTCCTTGGCACATAAATATCCAGAAAAAGGCAATCCTCACTGGTGAAATTGTGCTGAATTCTAGCTTTAAATACTTCTGGGTTCATCCGTTGTTTCCACAGCGTTGTATTTTGGGGGCAAATATTTCCATGTTCTACTACATCCATGATACGATTCCACCCTAAGTGAGGTACAGGGGGGCGAAATCGTAGATGTCCAATAGGAGGAGCGGCATATGGGAGACCAAGAAACTGACTGATGTAGGCTTTGGGTTGTCCCACTCCTTTTTCTACAACCTCCCCTCGCACTTGGCCGCTGTTGGTCGCAATAATCACGTAATCTTTCAGTGCCCATGTCACCGATACCGCAGTAGTCAAAAATACCAGTAGGTATAGCACCGTTGAAGCTACGTTATACATGTTTTAAAAGTCAACCACCTGGTTTGATGTTACGATATGCTTTTTAGAGTTCCCAACTTTTACCTTACTTACAGAATGCCGCCACTATTCTTACCCATAACGGCTCAGGATGTCGTCAGCTGAATTCCACGCAAGGCATGGGAGCGGGGCGGATGTCCTCAGTTCTGCTGAAAAAGTCCGAGAACAAATCCACAACCACGGTCCTCCTTTAAGTCCTGCCAACGCGATAGTCTACCACAGGTAACAAACGACTTGCGTGACCTACATAGCCTCTCTACCTGTAATCAAAAATAGAGGCTGGATTATGTTTATTCATGACGTATATCAAGTGACGCTAAATCAATGGGGTCAACACAATGCCCCCTGGTGTTGACTCTACGGAGGAGAGGCATAGATATTCCCGCATTAAAAGACAGAGAAAGAAAAACAGTAACATGCAGCGTTAAAATAACATTTACACATTTGAATTTATTTTCAAGCACAAACGACGTCGGCCGTTATTTTTGTTTCTGTCCTGAAATCACATAACACTGGATTCTAAGTCTCGTTAAGCGGATTACTTGCAGTATTGTTCGGTCGAAACACGTCTAACAGGCTCTTTTGTGATTGAAAGGACTTTAAATAACTATTCCTCTAAGTGCGAAAAAAGACTTTGTGAATTTTACTATAATGAACAAAGTTTCACAAGTTAACTTTCATTATTGAACAGGACGCAAACACGGACAAATATCTCAAATGTTTCTTCAGCTGTGACGCATTTTTTAAGTCAATAGCTAGTTAAAATTCTTCAACTGGGATAATAGAGTTCTAGGCCCTTTTAGGCATTATCCGAACAAAGTTGATTAAAGTTTCAGGGTCAGGACTTAAAAAAGGAAAGTATATCGTAAAGGTGATGCCATTTCCCGGCCGGTTATGTTACCCTGGATTGAGCCTATTAGCCGACTTGACATGACATGTTTGTAACTACGATCCAGCGTAAGACATCTTATGTTGGATCTAACAGGTTGCAATAAGATTTCATACGCAAAGCACGCTCAGCGCCGGTAGCATTTGTACGTCACGTTGTTTGATAGAAGTCATTCTAATAAGTTGTAATAGTTAACCTTTAGCTTTGAAGACAACTGCGAACACGTATATGTTCCGCGCTGACGGTGCACAGACTACCTTAAACCTTCGGAGACGTCCTTTTATTTGCATGCACTGCATATCTGTCGTGCCGACAAAACAGCAAAACATGCCCTCTACAAGTCCTGGCAACATTACAAATGGAAGATGGATGGGTCTATCTTCCGCCATGACTTTCTGATTATATCCTCTTTTTACCGCAGACGATCAGACACACTACTAGATGTACGTGGCGTTTAACTTTATATGAGATTAAGATTTTATGATTAAAATCACTTACCCCAAATGATTGTATCAATTGAAGATGNGGCGGGATTGACCCATTTCTTCAAATTCCTTGGCACATAAATATCCAGAAAAAGGCAATCCTCACTGGTGAAATTGTGCTGAATTCTAGCTTTAAATACTTCTGGGTTCATCCGTTGTTTCCACAGCGTTGTATTTTGGGGGCAAATATTTCCATGTTCTACTACATCCATGATACGATTCCACCCTAAGTGAGGTACAGGGGGACGAAATCGTAGATGTCCAATAGGAGGAGCGGCATATGGGAGACCAAGAAACTGACTGATGTAGGCTTTGGGTTGTCCCACTCCTTTTTCTACAACCTCCCCTCGCACTTGGCCGCTGTTGGTCGCAATAATCACGTAATCTTTCAGTGCCCATGTCACCGATACCGCAGTAGTCAAAAATACCAGTAGGTATAGCACCGTTGAAGCTACGTTATACATGTTTTAAAAGTCAACCACCTGGTTTGATGTTACGATATGCTTTTTAGAGTTCCCAACTTTTACCTTACTTACAGAATGCCGCCACTATTCTTACCCATAACGGCTCAGGATGTCGTCAGCTGAATTCCACGCAAGGCATGGGAGCGGGGCGGATGTCCTCAGTTCTGCTGAAAAAGTCCGAGAACAAATCCACAACCACGGTCCTCCTTTAAGTCATGCCAACGCGATAGTCTACCACAGGTAACAAACGACTTGCGTGACCTACATAGCCTCTCTACCTGTAATCAAAAATAGAGGCTGGATTATGTTTATTCATGACGTATATCAAGTGACGCTAAATCAATGGGGTCAACACAATGCCCCCTGGTGTTGACTCTACGGAGGAGAGGCATAGATATTCCCGCATTAAAAGACAGAGAAAGAAAAACAGTAACATGCAGCGTTAAAATAACATTTACACATTTGAATTTATTTTCAAGCACAAACGACGTCGGCCGTTATTTTTGTTTCTGTCCTGAAATCACATAACACTGGATTCTAAGTCTCGTTAAGCGGATTACTTGCAGTATTGTTCGGTCGAAACACGTCTTACAGGCTCTTTTGTGATTGAAAGGACTTTAAATAACTATTCCTCTAAGTGCGAAAAAAGACTTTGTGAATTTTACTATAATGAACAAAGTTTCACAAGTTAACTTTCATTATTGAACAGGACGCAAACACGGACAAATATCTCAAATGTTTCTTCAGCTGTGACGCATTTTTTAAGTCAATAGCTAGTTAAAATTCTTCAACTGGGATAATAGAGTTCTAGGCCCTTTTAGGCATTATCCGAACAAAGTTGATTAAAGTTTCAGGGTCAGGACTTAAAAAAGGAAAGTATATCGTAAAGGTGATGCCATTTCCCGGCCGGTTATGTTACCCTGGATTGAGCCTATTAGCCGACTTGACATGACATGTTTGTAACTACGATCCAGCGTAAGACATCTTATGTTGGATCTAACAGGTTGCAATAAGATTTCATACGCAAAGCACGCTCAGCGCCGGTAGCATTTGTACGTCACGTTGTTTGATAGAAGTCATTCTAATAAGTTGTAATAGTTAACCTTTAGCTTTGAAGACAACTGCGAACACGTATATGTTCCGCGCTGACGGTGCACAGACTACCTTTAACCTTCGGAGACGTCCTTTTATTTGCATGCACTGCATATCTGTCGTGCCGACAAAACAGCAAAACATGCCCTCTACAAGTCCTGGCAACATTACAAATGGAAGATGGATGGGTCTATCTTCCGCCATGACTTTCTGATTATATCCTCTTTTTACCGCAGACGATCAGACACCTACTAGATGTACGTGGCGTTTAACTTTATATGAGATTAAGATTTTATGATTAAAATCACTTACCCCAAATGATTGTATCAATTGAAGATGCCCTACAATAGTAGAATAGTATAAGTGTGGTTGAAAATAAGCAAGTAAGAGATTGAGATAAGTGCTACCCGACCAGTGCTTGAACCGCACCGCCTCAGGGGAAAACTAGCAGACAAAAGCTTGGTAGTTAAAATTTGAGCAGGCGTTAACAACGGCGCTGTCAGGTAGTCTAGTTTGGTGGCTAGTTGTTTCAGGTATTAAAAATGAACTTGCTGTGTATGCTTCAGAAATATGTTATTTATATATATATATATACATTTATAGCTATGTTTTTCAAGCGCAGTGAAAGATATTCCCTGTCACTTAACGAGCGGAGACAGAAATATACTACTTTAAGCCGCCCATCCGTGCTAACTTGCACTCAAAACCTCAATAATCTACATTCCTAGTATAAGGACTGACTGACACGTGTGCATTCGTTAAATACACCTATGTTTCGACACAAGACAACTGATGGACCTGACACTGACAGGTCATAATTAGTACATATCAATCCAATACTTACTTGAACCTTTGCGATGATCTGCCCTTTTGAGCGTTAAGGAGGAGATGGGATCACAACATCCCAGTGTTCTGACTCCTGTGGAACGCAGCTGCTGTTTTAACATGATGCAACATAACAAAGTGTGCACTGTTTCTGACTCTATTACAGAGCTATTAATAACAAACAGATGACAGAAAACTAGTTTTCCATTTTGAAAGAAAAGCTGATGTACATCTGACCGTGCTCATTCCGTTTGGCTTCTAAATAAATGGAATTTTGCAATAATTTCATTAAGACATTTATTTAGGTGTAGCTATTGATTAACATCTGACGCGATTATTTTGATATTTATATTGACACAGATGATTTAAAAACGAAAGATTGCTATTTGGTTGATGTCGGGTTAAAAAACTCCACATGCTCATCTCTTTAGATCATCTTTTTAATTTCTTTAAATCTTGACTGGATAGTAATGTAATTCGTACTATTTGCGATCAAATGTACATTCTGAAGACCATCAGTAATAGCTTTAGTGTAAAGTAATAGATTAGCAGATTAGCCATTCGAAAAAATAACACCAGAGGAGGATGCCTAAGGGTCTGATGTAGTGTTAAGAAAATAAGATTTAGCGATTCCAAAATGATCCATTTATTTAAGCCTGCAGTGACTGTCAAACACATCACTATTGTTGTGGTATGTCTTTCAACACAACGGAAAGATGATTACGCAAGTCATCAGCGATCCTTCGTCTGGAACGGGTCAACGAAGGTTCGAAGGTTACAACAACGTCTCGGCTGACGTCTTCTGTTACGGCTACGTCAAGCCAACACCGCAATCCTTTGTGAAGTTTTTTGTGTGGTTTTGAATGGCTCAGTCAACAAAAGCAACAAACAGAAGAAATGGAATTTCCATAACAGTCAGAAATTCAAACTGAGGTTTGAAACGCTTTCCAACTATGCTGAAAATCAGGATCTCAAGCACGTTGCGGAAAATGAAAATGAATACTGTAGGCCTACTGACTTATTTTTTTCTTCTCAAGCAAAAAAGAATTCAACACATCCTCTCTAAAGGGCATTGAAATCGTTTTATCTCTTTATCGACATATTATATTTAAAGTAAAAAAGTAGGTACATGTAACATTGCAATATGTAACCACCTGATCACCCATACTAAAATCCATGAATTTCGTTATTCTAACAAAGAAAGCAAAAAATTAAATCATCTGCATCAGCTGAACACATCGAAGAAAATGAAATATCTACATTACAGCTACTGCATAAAAATTATCCAAACCTTAAGTACTAGTACAGACTTTATACCTTTATGATGAATGATTGAGAAAGTACAAACTATGCTTGTTAAATGGCCTTTCAGCATGTACACTATCGTGTCCACGATTTTCTTTCCTTTTTCAGATACTGTCTCATAATAGTCAATTTGAGCACTTAACTATTTATCAAACACGTCCACCATTTGCAGTGTCATCGTAGACAGAGGTGAGGCCGGTGCAGTTTTAATGTTGTTCGAATTCATGTCTGGTGTCTGGTCCACAGGCTACCAGGTACCTGTTCTACTTGGTATTAATATGACTATGTCGAACCTGAAGGTAGGCGGTTGGATACCGTGTTTTAGTCAGGTTGCCAATCAAGGGCCATGTTTACATTGATCAAGTGCTACAACATTTGTCTCAAGATTATATGAGTTCTCTTTAAACCGTACTAAAAGCAGTATTTTTGCTAGTACTAGCATTGAAGAACCAGATCAAATTGTTTATGACTACTTTTTATATTTTATTTTCCTCTTCTTTTTTATTTTCCTTACTTGCTTCTCCTTTTTTTGTTTGCTTTTGTGTGTGTGTGTGTGTGTGTGCGTGTGTGCGAGCGCGCGCGCGCGTGTGTGTATAAAATTGCATTTTTTGTTCATTATGGAGAGCATATAGTGCTAAGAGTGATATGCCTCCTTTAAAACTTGTTTAGAAAAGCTGGATAATTTGCCTAAGCGGGAGGACTAGATAGCAATGTAAAAGTACATGTACATCGCTCTGACTGCTTGTAGGGTTTCATAGCCTGGGGGTTGAGGAGTTTTTTTCAAGAGGCTGACGCCACCAATCTTTTATTTCGTACCTGAGAGTTTTTGGTAACATCCCCAATACTACTCGACTTGTAACGTTAGCTGAGCTCTTCAGAGCCTAGGCAAGTCCGACTGTGAACCACCACTTTTCGGTTACTTACACACGCACATTCAACCGAATTGCGATAGTTGCGATCCAACACAATTATCAAAATTAGGAGCTTTTTCTCTCGGCTATAATGTAATCGCGTTCTTTACCTTGATTTCCGTTGATATCAGCACACCTGAACACAAGGGATTGCCATATAATGGCAGGAGATGCGAAGAAGTATGCAATATTGATGCATGACATTTTCAGACGGAATTTCTTTGATATGCACTATATTATTGATTGCCAATAGCAAGATAATATATGATGTTGCCAGCAATCTATCTAGAATACTGGGTCATGTTCATTACCTAAAAATAATATCAAACTTTAAAAAGTGTAAAAAAAATGAATCCTAATGGTCTCAAATATGTTTCAGCCTATCACCTTACAATATCTAAAAAGCTTCCACCTGAAGCTATTGTAAAGAGTAAATAGCACGAACACAATGTCAAAATGTCAGTCCATACCCTCCCTATTTGTCGTGTCGGATTAACAGTAAATACTGGTTGGTTCTTACGAATATGTCCTGTTAATGTGTACCCGTACTATCAGGTTATCACCAGAAAGGTGTTGCACCTGGGAGGTTGAGCAGTCCGATAGGAAGAACATTTTGCAGCTGCGAGTGCTCATAACTTTAATACCGTTTGACACACACACACACACAGAGAGAGAGAGAGAGAGAGAGAGAGAGCGAGAGAGAGACCGTCAGTCTACAGCGAGTTCATTAACAAGGAAAGCAATGCTGACATAATGTTTGTTCAACTACTAGCCTTTTTGAGTTTTATAAAGACCCCTCAGCTGCGTTCAACGATCTCAATGATAAAAAGCCAGTGATTGTTCAATTTTCAAGCTGGTGTCCACGTAACCATAATAGTAGTTATTAGGTTATACTCTACGGGTTGTGTTACTGTCTTTTTGAATGATCTAATAAAATATCTTTATAAATGATTTAATGTGGAGGCATGTATCGTGTTGCAGAACTCGCCGCTCGTACTTCGTATCGTGACTTTGATATAACAAACAGTTAAACAAATGCACTCGTTGGCAAGATCGATACCACTTTCGACCAACTATATACGTAGACCTAAGACAGCTGTTGCTTCCTTTGCTATCAGTTGATGTGATATTATCCAGCATACAACAGCTGCATATATATGCCAATTGATTTTATATTGGCACTACTATTACGTGGGCGTTAACTCAATATTTTGTCTC
Organism: Lingula anatina; assembly: GCF_001039355.2. The sequence goes on from NW_019775857.1 coordinate 863,238, forward strand.
TTGCCCCATAACAACATCTCTTTTACCTCTGACGATGTTGTACATAAAATCTCTCTCTTATGGGTGTTTGTAAGTGTGCGCTTTTTAATTCTTGTCTCTAGCATTAGCATTTATGAGCGTCAAATCATGGGACACGAAAACACGTGCAGATAAAATAGGTGTAGGCTTATTACAAATTGATGCATGAGTAAAAGTAGGTCATCTCAGGTATTACAAACAATCATTGTCACGAGGAAATGTGTCACAGGTACCAAATCCTTTGATAAATTTACAAAACAACTATTATACAAATAATGGACTGCGTTATGCTCTCTTGACAATGCATTTAAGACTGCACCTATTTTTTGTTAGCTACGACGAAAATCAATACGCAACAAAACATGTTAAATGCGTACAAATCTAAGCTTAAATTGGATTGTACAATACAAGGAATAGGTTTCTAGGAGACAGATCCGTACTTACCCACTGCTCATGCGCCTTTCATTTGTACGTTGTCCTGTACCGTCCTGCCGCTACTCCAGCCATGGCATCATACGACGGCTCTACAGACGAGTTAAAAAGGGAGAGATGCATTCAGGAGCTGGCCGCTTTAATCCAAAATGGCGAAATTGATTATCCTTTCAAGAAGTTTTACCTTCAAAAGGAGAATTTGATTCAGAGCTTCCATGAACTAAAGGCGTATCGATTTTCTGGCCGTGAGTATGATTCAAACTTTGAATCGCCATTTAGATTGATCCATAATCCTTCACATGATGCTTCCGACCCAAATTTTATGGATGACACTGCTAGGAAGCCCAGGCAGTATCGTCTGCTACTAATGGACGACGATGAAGAATATATATACTTCAACTTTACAATAATGTCGGACTATTTCCAGGAACATGTGCGAGTTCGGGCCAAGCGTTCCGATATGCGTTGGTCGCCCATGGAAGCGTGGTTGACAAAAGGAGCAGAGGCAATAAGGGAGGCTTTGCAACGCGCGTCAAGAAGCTATAAAGCCCCCATGTTCAGGACGCAGTCAAAATGTTTGAGAGACTTGTTCAGCTCACGGGTGACAATGGCACACGAAGACCGCCGGGTAACAACGGTGTCTGTGTATGATATTCGGGAAGCTATCTACAGGCTGTGGAGGGGAACTGCAAAAGAGGCAGCACAGTTCAGACCCACACTAATGGTGGAGCTTGTGAAGCGTTTCAAGTCAACACGTGTGCTTGATTTTTGTGCGGGTTGGGGTGACAGACTAATAGGGGCCATGGCAGCAGAGGTTGATTTTTACTGCGGAGTGGATCCTAATTCTGAATTAAGTAAAGGCTACGCGGAAATAATACAGACTTTTCAACCGCTAGTGCCTGGTTTGAAATGTGCACCAGACGACATTAAAGACTTCCGCGGCAACAGGTTATCACGCTTTCATATGATATCACTTCCATTTGAAAAAGACTCCACTCGCATACCTCGCGCCAATTATGACCTCATATTTACGAGCCCACCATTTTTTAATCTTGAAAAATACTGTGACGAACCGAGCCAGTCTATTAAAGCATATCCCGAGGTTGATGACTGGTACCACGGATTTTTATTGCCAGCAATGATAAAGGCATGGTCATTACTAAGGGAAGGGGGCTACTGTTGTATTCACTTAAACGACTGTCGATCTAGTGATCATTCCATGATTCAGTACACAGAGAGACTGATAAAAGCCATTGAAAAAGAAAAACTTTATTTCCCAGGTGCTTTTTACCTAGGGGTTATTGGAACTATTCCGTCCTACAAGAAACGCAAGAAAAGTACAAGCTTTCCTCCTGCTCCCCAGGCGAACATTCAGAATATTGAACTCAAACCAAATGGCCAATGTTTTGACTGGTACCCAAAACATATTCCACACGCTAACAAAATGAATCCGTTTTGTTTTAAGAATACGTGCAGGAAATATATCTTTGCTGAGCCTATCTGGGTTTGGAGAAAAAATCAATGAAATAGTACTTTTATGTATGTGAATGGCATCTTCGATTTTATAGTTGAAATGGGTAAACAGTAGAATATCGGTGAGAAATACTCATTTAGAACTTTAAATGGGTTTTCCTTCAAGCTTATAATCAGGTTTGTTTTTTAAATCGGTTTGTTCGAAACTGCCAATTTAAGGTCAATTGACTTAAAATGGAAAATCCCTCTCCGTATGCCATTTCAAGCCTCCTTGCATCATCTCGATTTCCGATTTTTTAAACTGCCTAGCCAACTTTGACCATATTCAATATGTTAATCATTGACTGATAATTAAACAAAGACCATCGTCAAGTGTCACTCGCAACTTATCGTCCACACTACGTGAAGTGTCACTGCGGTGACATCTAAATTCCGCGTGAGATTTAAAATACAGTTTCAAGTACTCTGGGACTCAGTTATTTTTTGTACTTCAGTTAAGTGGATTTTAAGGCGGGTCGAGTAGCACATGCGTAGATATTTGACTCGATAAGATGACGGCATTTATAAAGAAAGCAGTGTCGTTACATCATTAAAATTATGCATTTACGTTGGAAAGACAATTTACTCAGTGAAAGATGATTGCATAATAAAAAACTGTAGCCTTGAACACAAATCCAAATTATTATTATTATTATTATTATTATTATTATTATTATTTACATTTTTAAGTCCAAATATGTTTATCAGACATTGAAGTTATTTCCTTACCAATTTAAGTCAACTATTAAAAAACACTGAAAACATGCAAGAGTCATTAAACAACAGCTGTAAAATTTCCTAAAATGATAAATCCTAAATCATGTGTACAAGTCCCAGGGAAACTATCACTAAGTAATAAAATTAGAAGTGCATTTCCTTTGTTTGGTGTTGCTTCAATAAATTCTGGCCTTGCATAGCGTTAGAAACTTAACAAACGGACACAGGAAACATAATAGCGGAGTAGGGAACAAAAGGCAAGACGAAGTCACATAAATATGGTGGAGCTAAGTTGTAACAGGCGGCGTGGTTATAAACAAACAAGGCAGCAAAGTCTCCACCCAATGCCGTTTCACCCCTAAATTTTCATTCTATAATGATTTTTTTTGTTTATTGGTTATTGATTAATAATTGATCCTGATCACCACCATAAACTAATCATCTGTTCCTTGGCCCACTTCTGACAGTTCCTGAAAATTTCATCAAAATCGGTCCATAACTAGTAACTGTAATGTTGCTAACAGACTGACAGATAGACAAGCTAACGGAACCAAAAACATAACCTCCTTGGCGGAGGTAAAAATACTCCTTCTAAGTAACTGGTGAAGTTGTAGGAGGACAGAAGTTATGTGACTGTCATCAGGTCTTAGGACACTAGTTGAGTTATTTTGAATCTACTGTGCAAATTATATCTTTTATTGAGGGCATCCATAGAGAAGAGAATGGTAATCATCTGAGAGCCTAAAACGTCTGTCGGTACTGCGTTACGAGGCTAGAAACCGTGTGCTAATCTGCATGAGGTGGGCAAATATTTTAGCAACTAGGGTAAAACTCTGTGCACATGTCTGACCTACCCTCTTCCTGCGAAAACTGGTTTGAAGGCTATCTATAATGACTCCCATTGCAGTAGTTCAATGTAGATTTGACAGGGGCATGACTGTAGCGGCGGAGGAGTCACCGAGATGATTTCTCAGTGATGCAATGTATCTGATGTGAAACATGCATGGTTTAGTAATATGGGGTAGTTGTTTGTCCAAATAAAGAGAGGTGTCCACATAAACATCTAAATTCTTAGCATTGTAATTATAAGGACAGGTGATGACCAAGAATTGTCTTTTATTCTTAATCATCAGCCCAGAGGTCTACATGAAAGTCAATTCCACAAAAGCGTACTATTTCTTTCAAATAGGGTGCATAAATACAAACCGCAGAGGATTCAGGGTATTTCCTTGAGGAACACCTTACGTTAGTTTTGACATACCAGTCAATATTCGTTCTACTGACAGGCCTGGGTAATCAGACAGAAAGCAATTAAAGAAAGTCAGACAGCGATCGAGTGTGTCATGGGTTTTTACATTCGAGACAGAGCAACTAGAAATTGAAATTAAATTTTCTGCACACTTGTTTCGAAAATTGCTAAAGGGTAAGGCAAAAAATCTAGATACTACATGATGACCGATCGTGATATTTACAAAAAGGCTTTTAGTTTCAAATTAGAATTGCCTAATTTGACTATTCTTGAGCTCAAACAGACGTGTTCGCATTAATATGGTTAAATTACGGTAGGAAATGCCGCTGAAGGACCTAGATAATTCAGCAATAAGACTGAGTATTTTTTTCTACCCATTCTAGATCCTGTGTTTTTTTTTTTTTTTTTTTTTTTTTTTTTTTTTTTTTTTTTTTTGTTTTTGTTCCATACTCACTGTTATCTGCTGTCTATAATCGGGATTAAAGACACGTCTTTTAAGTGTGGTATCGTGTCTGATAGCCAATCCTACACCGTCTATTTATCACTTGCTCACACACGCACACACGTATTTAAGCACTTGTATATCACTAAGTGTAAAAATATTTTTTCTATATCAGTAAAGCGTTAACAACCTTCAGCAGAAACATTTTTTCATTTCAAGTTTACTGAAAGCCATTGTCATTCTGAAAATGTTGGCTTTATTTGAATGCACATTGTTGGTGTTACTTTATGGTGAAGTGCACGCCAAACCAGTAATTAAGTCATGCACTTATGAAGGTAAGGTCTACAACGTAAACGGGCTGATTATCGACAACCAGTGTTACTTGGTATATTGTAGTGATGGACACCTAAAGTCTATACTGAAGCCGTCGTGTATACTAAGTCACGACGACTCGATTATAAACAAAGGACAAAAGATTCTTCATTCTACGCCACCACTAAAAACTACAATGACTACAACATTTTCTCCTGACGGTCTGGGTTGCCGTGTTGGAAATCGCTGGTTTGCGCCCAATAAAATTGTGAAAGAGAACCCGTGCACAATAACTTACTGCTACCACGGTGCATTGTCTGTAGCTAGGATGACCACGTGCGACACCCCGGCAATGAAAGCTACGGCATTATCATCTCATGCACCAGGGGCCTGTTTTGATGGACGAAAGTGGTACCCATCCGGAACAATCATTCGAAAGGACTGGTGCAGTTCAACCATTTGCTTCGGAGGACAAACGATAATCGCCGATACTTGGGATTGTGTTCATGGTCGCACACCAGCACCTCCCACGCTTTCCAAAATAACGAGCACTCCACCAATTACTGTACCACCAACAAAGCCACCAGGTAAAGCAACTACTTTAGCATCGAACACAGAACAACCATCTATACCGCCAAGAATCACTGCACCGACCACAACAACACCAAGAAAGACGCCAACACCATTACCACCGACCACTACACCCACCACTGTACCACCAACTAGGCCACCAGTTAAAGCAACTACTTTAGCATCGAACACAGCAGGGCCAACTATGCCACAACAGACCACTCCACCGGCCACGATAACACCAAGCAACCTGCCAACACCACCACCACCGACCACAACGTCAACCCATTCCCCGGGCTCATGCTTTTTTCAGGGCAGATGGTACAATAAGTTTGATGTTGTAGAGAGTCGCCACTGTGTCACACTCGTTTGCTTAGGTAGTGTCGTGTTTTATGATTATCACAATCTCTACGAATGCGGGTATGGGACCACCGCAAGATACCCGCCAACACCATTCCTATTGACCCCTACACCCACCCCTGCACCCCCTACCAAGCCACCAGCTAAAGTTACTGCTTCACCATCGAACACAGAACGGCCATCTATACCGTCAAGAACCATCGCACCGACCACAACAACACCAAGAAAGCAGCCAATACCATCGCCGCCCACCACTCCACCCACCACTGTACCACCAACTAAACCAGCAGTTAAAGCAACTACTTCAGCATCGAAGAAAGCAGGGCCAACTATGCCCCAACAGACCACTCCGCCGGCCACGATAAAACCAAGCAACCTGCCAAAACAAGCCCCACTGACCGTTCCAACCACCTCTGTATCCCCAACCAAGCCACCAGTTAAAGCAATTACTTTAGCATCGAACACAGAACGGCCATCTGTACCGTCAAGAATCATCGCACCGACCAGAACAACACCAAGAAAGCCGCCAATACCATCACCACCGACCACTCCACCCACAACTGTACCACTAACTAAGCCACCAGTTAAAGCACCTACTTCAGCATCAAACACAGCAGGGCCAACTATGACCCAACAGACCACTCCGCCGGCCACGATAACACCAAGCAACCTGCCAACACCATCACCACCGACCACAACGTCAACCAATTCCCCGGGCTCATGCTTTTTTCAGGGCAGATGGTACAAAAAGTTTGATGTTGTAGAGAGACGCCACTGTGTCACAATCTTTTGCTTAGGTAGTATCGTGTTTCATGATTATCACAATCTCTACGAATGCGGGTATGGGACCACCGCAAGATACCCGCCAACACCATTCCTATTGACCCCTACACCCTCCCCTGCACCCCCTACCAAGCCACCAGCTTAAGTTACTGCTTTTCCATCGAACACAGAACGGCCATCTATACCGTCAAGAACCATCGCACCGACCACAACAACACCAAGAAAGCCGCCAATACCATCGCTGCCGACCACTCCACCCACAACTGTACCCCCAACCAAGCCACCAGTTAAAGCAACTACTTCAGCATAAAACACAGTACTGTCATCTATGCTGCAAAAATCTGCGCCGCAGACTACCAAAACACCAAGCAAGCCGCCAACACCTTCACCACCGACATTAGCGTCAACCTGGTGTTTCTTTGACGGCAGGTGGTACCATGATAAAGCTTTTGTAGAGAAAAAGGAATGCAGCATTGCCTTTTGTCATCGTGGTGCCGTGTTGTATTTTGCAGATTATAATATGTATCAGTATAAATGCTTGTCTGGTAGCTACAACAGTTTCACCAGACCACCCCCTACAACCATTAATCCTGTTAGTCCACCCGATTTTGGACTTTAAAGTGACAAATAATAGCAACCTGTGGGGCAGTTAGTGCTAACAATATTAAGAACACTGAAATGTACTGTTATAAGGATCGGCTAATTGCAATGAAAATGACAAAAAAGAAAAGTATTTTTTTAATCGCACACACACACACACACACACACACACACACACACACTAGGACTCTCTCTCAATTAGTAAAAAAAGGTTACAATATTGCAGTTACAATATTGCATAAAGGGTAAAAGGTAGAGATTGACAATTCATGTTGTAAAACTTACAATTGAAATACTAGGAGGTATATCATTAGCTTGTTGCTTGTCAATTAAGTTGTAATATGCGATCAATATTTTCCCATTTTCTTTTAACATGTTGTTGTTTTTTGTCGGTATACATATATAAAGAATATAAACAAATATTTCTTTAATAATAAACATATTGTCTAATTTCTTCCCATGTTGGGATTTCTGTTTTTGTTCTACATATACTAATATATTTCTTAATTATTAAGATAAATAAATAAAAACCTTTTATATCATTTGCTTCCACAAGCCCGAGTATAAAAACCTCGGGAGATCTCTCAATTACAACACCTAAAGTATTTTTACGGAACAAATGCCACACATCCAAACATTCTGTACGTGAGGCCAATCCCAGAAAACGTGAAGAATAGTTTCCCTGGCAGCATTACAAAATCCATACTGTTCTGATTTTTTAAAAATTTTTATAAGATAGACATTCGTACTGAATATTCTGTGATTTATTCTAAATAAAGCGTCTGCAGTTTCGTGTCATCTGTTTCTTGGAAAGGGGATCTAAATATTAGTTGCCAATCGTCATTACTTAAGGACTTTTTAATATTCTCTTGCCATTTACCTTTACTTTTGTTTGGTGATATAGAGTGGCCTTGAAGGAATTTTCTGTAGAAGTATCTGGATGGTTTGGTAACTTTTTTAATCGAGTCAATTATTTCGCGGGATACGGTGTGTAATTTTCTTCCATAAGTAGAGATAGTTTTACGCCATTCAGATGGTATGCTCTTTTGAATACTCAAGTATTGTAGAAAGTTAGCGTTTAGGTTGAATTTTTCGTTGAGTTCCTCTAGAGAGAGGAAATTTCCAACATTATTTATAATATCATTATTGTAGAAAATACCATTTTTACACCATCTTTTATGGAAGATTTTTCATTTGTTTTAATTTTTGAATTTTTCCATAATGGTTGTGATAAGATTTCTTCTGGGGTTATACTGGGGCTTTCCTGAATCTCACTCAAAGAATCAATAACGTTTTGCCAAGTGGGTTATTAGTTGCTTTTATGGTTTTTAATCCACCTTTTGTCAAGGTCCACATTTTATGGCCCCCGATTTCTGACAGTTCACTGAGGAAAAGCACTTTCCACTTGCTTTTGTTTTCTTCATCCAAAAGTCTTTTTAGCCATGAAAGTTTTAGTGCCTTAGTAAAAAGTTTTAATTGTGGTACCTTAAGCCCTCCATCTTCGTAATCAGACACTATTGTTGCTCGTTTGTTTTGTCTCTTTTCCCATTCGTGATAAAGTTAAATATGTTTGTATCTATAGTTTTAAAGATGTGATCTGGGAGGTCTGGCAGGGCAGTTAGTATATGCACCAAGATAGGAAATATTAAAGTTTTAACCACTGTTACCTTTCCTATTATTGAAAGATTTCTCAAGGACCAAACTTCCAAGATATTTTTTATTTTTTCAATTTTTTCTATAAAGTTAATTTCACAATGGTTACTTTTTTTCAATTCGTATTTATACCAAGTAACTTAAATGTACATTCATGATTCCATTTGTTTTCTTTTTCAGTTTTGATCTTTTCGTAACATCCTCTCTTGGCCCCAATCCATATTGCTTCTGTTTTTTCGAGATTGGCTCTCATGATGCAGACTCGAGCATTCCGAGAATGCAGTGATTAAGTGGAGGGCCCTGTTCAAGGAGAACTCGTCGTCTCCCAGTATAAGAGTTGTATCATCTCTTTATAACTTCTTGATCTGCATAAGACGTAATAAGAAACTCCGTATTGTTTATATTAATTCCTTTTACATCAGGCTCTATCTTAATTGTGGCCGAGAAAATTTCTAGACAAAGAATAAAAAGATATGGGGACAAGGGGTCTCCCTGTCTTACACCCTTTTTTATTATAAAGAACTCCGAAAGATGTCCGTTATTTTGTATCGAAGAGGAGATATCCGTGTATAAGGTTTTAACCCACTGTATCATGGTGCGACCGAAATTAAAGAAGAATAAAGTTTCAAATATGAAGTTCCATTCTACATGTAAGGAACAAATGCCTTTTCATAATCGAGGAGAAGTAGTAATCCGGGAATTTGAGCCCCACGTTATTCCTCAAAATAGTGCTTATTCTAACCATTCATGCAACATTTCTGTTGACCCGGTATACAACCCACAACAGGATCATAGTCCGTCGGCGTTAAAACCCTAGATGACTGCACGAGATTATATCTAGCAAATAGACGGGGGTGGAGAAAGAAGGGACAGATGTGTCTGATCAGTTTTCGAAACTAATAACATCCTGCAAGTAAAGATACAGGGGGATAAAGTGAAAGACCTTACGACATAAAAAAATCATATTAGTCAAAGTAATCTTTCACAAAGATGCTATCACAACCCAATTCTTTGTATTCATACTCCGATGTCACAAGTATTTAATTATATTCGAACGCAAATAAAAACTTTTAATTATGAAACGTAAATTACGAACTGATGCGTACAAATTATTTTAAATCGGGAAAACATACTAAACGATAATACTAGTATTATACTGTGTGAGTGCTCTAGTTTCCACAATAACATCTTACTTTATCAGCCAGGCAATTAGGCTATATTTAATTCCGAATTAAGACTATCTAAATCATTGGAATTAATCATGAATCTAACTACCTAACATACAACCGGAACAAAGGGATTCTTACGCAGGATATTGCACGGACAGGGAAACTCGGTCTTTACCCAGTAAATACTGTACAGTAAGATACTCGTAACACATCTTATAAAATAACTAAATGAACTAAAATAACTAATGAGCAGATAATTAAAAATAAAAATCTAATTTTAACAAAAAACCGAAATGAAAATAAAGTCAGCTTCATTTTTTGAAGGTACATCATAAGCTGTTGAGTACATGAAACTATTAAACCCAGCATTTTAAATTTTACACAACCAATTGGGATCCTACACTTACCCACCAACGTTTGACTACAAAAACATATGCACCCAGTAAATATCAACTGACCTCGACGCAGCTTTCCTTATTCAACCTAACGTTACACGCGTTTTTTAAGACAACCTTCTACATGAGACTACTGAATACAAATCATTCTCTAAATTTGCCAAGAGATTTGGCGATTATCACTGTTCGCACTTTTGATACTAATTGAGATCTTTAAATATTGAAAAATATTCTTTCTCAAAGATGGCAAATACATTAAGATGACGCATTGCTTCTGACCATGAAGAGTAAAGCTTTTTGTTTGTCCCTACTTGACTGCAAATTAACACGGAAGCAAAGTTTACGTGGATAATCTCTAAATTATTCGTAATAATCACTTAAGGGATNCAACTCGTGCCCCAGGCTCATGCTTCATTAATGGCAGGTGGTACCATGAGAACGCCGTTGTACGGAACAGCCACTGCAGCACAGCGATTTGCCAGCATGGTTCTGTCATATATTACGATTCCTTTGAATGCTTGTTTGGCCGCACTACCACTACACCGCCTTCTACAACCACGCCTCCTGTTAATCCACCCGATTTTGGACTTTGAAGGGACAAATGATGGCAATCAGACAGGCGCTATTCGCGTCGTTAATGTAAAAAATAGTTAAACATATTGGAAAAAAGAATAAGCAAATTGCAATATGGTAATATTAAAGTTGTTATTTATTTGAAAATATCCTAATATTCATATTGTGCTGATTTGCCTTATTTTAATACTTCTGTGTCACCATTATATATAAGGCGCGCGCGCGCGCGCGCGCGTGTGTGTGTGTGATTTACTGCAACCTCTCTGTATAACTATCAAGTAGTCACATAAATATTTACCTCACACGATTCAAATTTGTACCACTCTCTTCATCCTTCGACTAATGTCAAAGGCATCTTCGATCGCAAACGAGAAATTTGCAGTGCACTAACGACACAAATCAAAATTGAAAAAGTATTCTTTTTGAGTAACAAGTCGATTTATCTACCGAACCTTTGTCTAATGAGCTCAGTACGTCGCAGGACCTACGCACATAGCCTGAGCGAGAATGATATTGTCACCTTTCACCCAAAACGTATTTACTGTCTTATATAGATTCTTTAGGGTAATACATAAATCTTCAGTGACTAAATTAATTAACATTTACATATATGACAGCTTACGAGTGACTTAAAAATTGCAATTTTGTGGTTAAAACTGAAAAATCTGTTTCTCACATTTCTCTTTTACCTGATCACCGTTTCAACGCCGATTGAATGAAACCATTTAGTATTCCAAACCCCTGCCATCGATTTTTCTTTAAAGTCTTAGACTGCATTCCCACAGATATTTAGATCGATCTATCCCCATGGGGAGTCTCACTAAATTGTTGTCAACTTGGCCGGCTTAAATGTCGGGCACGCCTAGTAAAGCTGTTATGGGGTAATTGCCTTTGCTGATTCGGTAGGCGAGACAGACATTTTAACCTCTTGAGCTGACAGCAATTTAGCGTGAACCCCCAGGGAGTTAGGTCGATCCAGATGGATCGATCTAAATCTGTGGGAATGCAGTCTTAAGGGCCATTCCCACAGATATTTAGATCGATCTATCTCCCTGGGGAGCCTCACTAAATTGCTGTCAACTTGGCCGGCTTAAATGTCTGTCACGCCTAGTAAAGATATTAGGGGGTAATTATCTTTACCCCTATCTGATTCGGTAGGCGTGACTGACATTTAAGCCTCTTGAGCTGATAGCAATTAAGCGTGAACCCCCAGGGAGTTACGTCGATCCAGATGGCTCGATCTAAGTATGGGAACCCAGTCTTAGACCCCATTCCCATAGATTTTAGATCAATCTATCCCTGTGGGGAGTCTCACTAGATTACTGTCAGCTTAGCCGGCTTAAACGTCTGTCCCGCCTACTAAAAGCTGTAAGGGGGTAATTAAGTATGATGCGCGCTCGGCTGACTGCAATTTAGCGTGAACCCCCAGGGAGTTAGGTCGATCTGAATCTAAATCTCTGGATCGATCTCAATCTCTGGGAATGCACCCTTAGTTCAGATTTTATCGTTGATAAAGCAAAATAATGCCTTTCTTTCATGAAAGTCTGTAATTAAGGACTCATAACTCAAAACCAAAAACATTGAAACAAAAATGACGACTGAAAATTGCAGCCCATACACTCGTGGTCAAATCTGCCAATTTTGGTGATAAAATCTTGTTCAGGGACAAAGTAACGTCCCATACCGATTCCTATCTCACCTCAAAATAGAAAGGTGTTAAATTGACGATTAAAGATGCATACAAAGTCAATTTTTTGTCACAAAAACCAACCAAATGCCAGCATATAGTTTCAAGTAGTATAACTAAGAGAATTACCAAAAGGCATTGTTTAATTTTACCCGAAAATGATGTTTGAACATATTTTTCTGCTGGCATTCTAAGCTGTATGTCAATGGGGCAGGAAAGTAGGTCACGGAAGTAGGTTAAATTTACAACCATAAATTTAAAGAAAGGGGCAGTCTAAAGGTCTTTTATGGCTGATCGAGTGATCTGTTCAGTTTATCCCTTGGCATGTCGAATTTATTTGAGTCATATAAGAAGCTAGTAGAAGTGGTTTACATGTGTTACTGGGAATCCACTATCCACCGTTGCTCGGTTCGTATGTACCTTTAAAGCTTCGCCTATGTTTATACATGGCAAGGAGAAATATAAATGCCGATATTTTATATTTTCGAGAGCTTTTTTATTGTTTGAAAATCAGCACAAAGATACCGGTAGATGCATTATTGAATAATTGGATGCAGGAAAACCTCATTTCCGATATTTGGATGATAATAAAAGGTAAGACTGGGTATGAACCTGAGAAACTAAGAACATGATATTACATAATGTGTTTATATGAGTTTGTTCCTTAAGCTTAAAAGCTAAGGCCCTGGTTCCTAGTTGTGGGAAAACAAAATGCACTATATGAATGGTATTCAAGTAAACGTCCCATCTTCCGCTCAGAGAATGAATTTTGGCCCACTCTCGCCATTGGTTGGGATTGCCATAAAAATGCAAAATGGTTTCTACCTTATCTACAATAATCTTTCAGGTCGCCTCTCTTGGTTTCCATCACCCTTTATCAATCAACAAGTGGTTTTTTCGGTTTATATTACTAACCAAAACACTATCAAAACTATTGCCATATACATAACAATAAACATACAATTAGTTACAGTTAAAGGTCTCAGGAAGAGGGTCTTTTTCTTACCGTACATGTAAATTTAGGCTAAGGAGACGGTGTGTTTGTGAGAGTATACCAAATATCGTTTTCCAAGAGGACATAAGACCAGTGTAGGTTAAATTTGCTGGTTTGGTTTAAAAGTAGGGTAATATAATAAAAGCGGCCTTATTAGGCCAAATCACAAACAATCAATATTCCTTGTTGCCTTCTTTCTTGTTATGAATGAGACTATGAAAGTTTGTGGTAGTGGTACACTGAGATGAAGGAGACATAAAAAAACAGCTGCTTAACAAACTGCCATTAAAAACGAATTAACCATAGCTATTTTAAAAGGTTGAAGGTAGGTCATAAGCTGAGTGCATGACACTTTCTAAAACAGCATTTAAGTCACGTAATCAAATCGTGTCCTACATTTAGACTACAATGTATAACGACAAAAACATATGCAATATGAACTGACTTCGACGCAGCTTTCCTTATTTAACCTAACATCAAACTTTTTTTTTCAAGACAACCTTCCTGAATAACAATCATTCTCAGAAAAAAAAATGATCGGTTAGCACCGTTTGCTATGTACTTATGATATTACTTGAGATCTTTAAATATGTGAAAATATTATTTCTTAATGACGACAAATACATTTAGATGACGCATTGCTTGTGACCACGAATAGTTAAGCTTTTTGTTTGATACGTAATAATCACTTAAATCCTTTCTTTGGGGCATGAGACTAAGATCCTTGTTCCATATGCCTACTGTAATCTGCTGTCAACACGTGGGACTGAGCATGTCTATTAAAAAAATAATCATGTCTGGACCCAAACCTACGCTTTGCATATATTTCTAACTCACGCCCGCATATATACATTTGGATGTCTCTCGTCTCATTTGGATGTTACGCATCTAATTGTATTCTAAACCAGTAAAGCGAAAGCAACGTAAAACAGAAACTTTTTTTCATTTCAAGAAGAAACTTGGCTGTAACTGAAAGCCGTTACCATGCGGAACATGTTGGTTTTAGTTGAATGTGTATTGTTGGGGCTACTTTATGGTGAACTGCACGCCAAACCAGTGATTAAGTCATGCATTTACGAAGGTAAGGTCTACAACGTAAACGGGCTGATTGCCGACAACCAGTGTTACTTGGTGTATTGTAGTGATGGACACTTAAAGTCTATACTGAAGCCATCGTGTTTACCTAGTAAGAACGGTCCAATCATAAACAAAAGACAAAGTAATCATCGTTTTGCGCCGCCGGTAAAAACTACAATCTCCTTAGCACCAATCAAGCCAGCAGCTAAAGAAATCACTATACCAACAACAACTGTACCACCAACTCGGTCACCCACAACCACCCCGCCGACAATGCCACCAGGATGGTGTTTTTACAATAACAAATGGTATCCTTCAGGCGACACTATTGCCAAGGATCGTTGTGGCATAGCTGTTTGCAACGACGGCTCCATCACTTATTACGGTATCAAGGATTGGGAATGTATGAACGGTAGAGCGGCTACACCAACCACCACTCCACCGACCACTGCACCATTTGCCAATATACCACCAAGCAAGCCGCCAGCTAAAACCACATTACCACCAACGACAACTGTTGCCCCAGGCTCATGCTGCATTAATGGTATGTTGTACAATGACAATGCCATTGTACCAAGTAGCCACTGCAGCGGAGCGATTTGCCTGCAGGGTTCCGTGGTAATTTATGATAACTTTGAGTGCTTGTTTGGCAGCACTACCACTACATTGCCTCCCACAACCACGCCTCGTGTTATTCCACCCGAATGTGGACTTTAAAGGGGAAAATGATGGCAATCCGTCAGGCATTTTTCGCATCGTTAATGTAAAAATAATTAAACATATTGAAAATAGGGATAAGGAAGTTGAACTTATCGTCTCAAAATAACAAAAGTTATGGTAATATTAAAGTTGTTATTTATTTGGAAATAATATGAAATTCATATGGTGCTGATCTGCATTAACTTTATACTTCCGTGTCACCATTTTACATACGGCATGTGTGTGTGTGTGTGTGCACGCGCGCACGAGCGATAAAGAGACCATTCTGAACAGAAGATACGCCTCTACACGCGCCATTCTTCCAGGGAGCTAGCAATTAAACCCCGGGGCCCTGATTTAATGGGTTTAATGGCGGCGAGACCATCAGCGGATTAGTTGGCTCTTCTTTTATGTAGGGTCCGCCATATTTGATCCATGGATCAGTAGATCCTCAGATCATCTGTTCTGAATGGCTACTTACTGCAACCTCTCTGTACAACCAAGTAGTCGCACTAAAGTCTACTTCACACGATTCAAATATGTACCACTGTTTTCTTGTTTTCAAGAGCATTATCTTCGATCACAAACAAAACAAATCTACAGAGCAATATGGTAATATTAAAGTAGATATTTATTTGAAAATATCCTAATATATTCATATTGCGCTGATTTGCATTATTTGAATGCTTCTGTGTCACCATTATACATACGGTGTGTGTGTGTGTGTGTGTGTGTAAGTGTGCGTGTGTGATACACTGCAACCTCACTGTAGAACTACCAAGTAGTCGCATAACTACCTCACACGATTCAAATATGTACCACTCCTCATTCTTCGATTACTGTCAAAGGCATTTTCTTCGATTGCAAACAAGACAAATCTGCAGTGCACTCACGACACAAATCAAAATAGAAAATGTAATCTTTTCGAATAACAAGGCGGATTGATCTACAGAATCTTCCTCTAACCAGCTCAGTATATTGCAGTTCCCTGAGCGAGACTCTTTTTAAGACTGGGTATTATCCTGATCAACTAAAACATGATATTACATAATGTGGTTATATGAGTTTCTTATTCAACTTGAAAGCTAGGGCCTTTATCCCGGTTGCACCAACGTAAATTTGCTCGGATACGACTGTCGTAAACCTGATGACGTCCTTGCGCCAGGTTTATTCTCCCTGTTAACGCCCGTTGCATCGAGGCAAAAAATGGTCGTCTTAACTACACCTGAGTAACGCTTCGCTATCAATGCCAAGCAATGCATGGATTGTATAATTAGGCAAATGAGTTCGCAGCTGCAGTCATAATAGGGTGATAAACACAAAATGAGCAGTTTAGTTACCGAGAAATTCAGAAGCTTCATTTTTCCATTTTACAAATTAAAACGTTAAAATATGTTAACTTTGCTGTTGCCTAGAATATATAGCAATGAAATCGTATATGTATTCTGAATCAAATTTTTCTTATAGTATGTTAAAACATTATAAAGCTTTAATTAATTGATGCCTGTTAAAAACGAATAAAACGCGTTGGAGGCAGTACGTATTCTAATAAATGGATTTAACCAACTTCATATTTATTATTCACACTTTTGAATTTGAAAATAATGCAAAATTGCACCTTTAACGCCAATATTAAAAAAAAATACAACAATGGCAACCAATCCATGACCTACTTATCAATAGTTACACCATGTGATATCATTTAAATTAAGTGAGCTTACATCTTGTAATTTTGAAATACAAGAGCCCCTATACATATGACATGAACCGTATAATGTTGACATTTTAAGCTTCTCTTTGTATGTTTATATATCATAAAATATGAATAATAAAAATGTGAAGAAAAAATGACAAAAGCTATGGTTAGTAAAAAAATTCTGAAAAGAAATTAAGAAATCGAAAGCCAAGACTCACTAAATTGCTATCAACTTAACCGGCTTCAATGTCTGTCACGCCTAGTAAAGCTGTTAGGGGGTACTAATCTTTACCCACAAGCTGACAGACAATTAAGCCTGTTAAGTTGATAGCAATTTAGTGAGACTCCCCAGGGAGTTAGACCGATCCAAATGGATCGATCTAGGCATGGTAACCTAGTCTTACATTCACAAACTTTATGAATGTAAAGCAAACTTCGATGCATATTCTAAGCAGAAAGAGTGTGCACGAGAGACGATTTCATGTCATCGTGGTTTAACCACTGATTCAGGATCGCAGCGTGCATAAGTACATAGCAGCGACAATTTGTGCCGTCACAGTGCTTTCCCAACTCTGTGAAGTTAAGTGTACCCATTCCTGATAATTTTTGTATGTGTTTAATCTTACATTTTCCAAATTTTATGAATATGAAGCAAAATACAATGCAAATTTTAAGTGGAAAGCGTGCTCACAAGATGTTGAAACGCTGATGCCTGTGTCCCACTGTTGTATCGTGGACGTGCAGATATATTAGTGTTTTAAAAACCAAGCCACTGCCCAGTTATACAGGCGGAAGCTTTGTGGAAAAAAAACAAACAAATAACACACATTTTCTATATTAATGACGATAATTGTCATAAAAGCCTTGTCATAGTGAAAAAAGAGCTACGATTGACAAGTGGCAGGCGTAAATTTACGACTAGGTTAAGACTGGCGTAAACACTACTCCAGTTTGGTGCAACTGACACATCGTTTTGTGCTGAAGTTACTCAGGCGCAACTGCTACCCGCTGGTGCAACCGGGCCCTGGGCTACGTAACTCGAAAGCATCGCGAATTGCGAATAGCGATATCACCTATCATTCGAGGCTATTTTATGGGGAGAGTATGGGCGAGTTATGGAATCGAGACGCTTGCGCTCGGTCGCAATGCGCGATGCTTTCAACTTACGGGGCCCTGGTTCCTAGTAGTGGGGAAACAAAATGCACCATATGAATTGTATTTAAGTTCCGTTTTCACCGGGTTTGCGTCTGCTTGGAGAACGAATTTTGGCCTACTTTCAGCATTGTTTGGGATCACCATAAAGATGCAAAATGGTTTCTTAGTTATCTCGATAATCTATCAAGTGGTCTCTCTTGGTTTCCGCAACCTTTTATCAATCAGCAAATGTTTTTTTTTTCCAAGTTTATATTACTAACCAAAACAGTACCAAAACTATTCCCCTACAATAAACAAACAATTAG
This sequence comes from Lingula anatina, assembly GCF_001039355.2. Next base: position 881,636 of record NW_019775857.1, read on the forward strand.
TTACAGTTAGAAGACCTCTTAAATATGAGAATATATTATAGCAAATATAATACAATTTTAAATAATTGAAATGCATTTCTTTCTAACATTCAGTTTACGTACGTATTTTGGTAGCCTCTCAAAGTTTTAAACCTCAAATATTGGAGACCATAAAAGAGTCAGCCAAGGACACGTTTGGGGAACACGTTTGAACTCGTCATGATGGACATTTACAGGTGTAGGACCAGTACAGAGCTTCTTGTAAACAGTTTAGAACCAAGGGACCGAACTTGATTTGAGGACCGGAAGAGAGGCTTAACACACGTACCTGTGATTCGGGGCCAAGAGAGACGGCGTGGGCGAGTGTTTGTGAGAGTATACCAAATATCGTTTTCCTAAGCGGCCATAAACCCGGTGTAATCGGGATTTAGGTTAAATTTGCTGTTTTGGTGTAAACGCCATTATGTGACTGACGAAAGCAGAGGACGACCGCCACTGCTGAAAATAAAGTAGTCGCGTCTACAAAAGGTCGCATCCCGGTGTAAACGTGTGAATGTAAGTGAAATATAAGACAATGCATTACGGTTAGCGTATTTTTAATGAAAAGTTCGAATAAGAATCAAAGGGTTTGAGACACGTTTTTGTTATCTCGAATTCCATATATCCAGCACTCAATCTGTACGCTAAACATATGTTTGGATCGATCATCACCCTATCATTAGTATAAAAACTCCAAGTAGAAAAAAGACGTTTTAGACATATATATAAGCGTTGTTATTCTAAAAACTTTCGTTAGGCAAACCATGTATATCCTTTGTTACTGAATATGAAAACTGAAAACTGTGGATACTATTAAGGCATTATCGAAAGATGTTTGCATGATTACAGACAATACATATATTAATTCATTTCTTTCAACAGTTTTAGAAAAAGTGAAATTTGCGAATGTATTTTTCACTTAATTTTTCAATTTTCTGTTTACTTCAAATGGATGTATATATTGAGAATATCTGCCAATGCTACTAGATATAGTTGTAATTAAACGCTAGTTCATTGATTGAACAGACAGGAAAATGGCTTCACTTGCATTCATGAGTATTTAAACCCCCCGGACAAAAGAGATGAAGGGATGTGAACTGTTATCAGGAGTCTGAAAAAGCCGTCTTACAGGTAGATAATGGCAGCTCGGTTTGACATCTAAACACACTGGCCCTCTCCTCCTGTTGCTTGTATGTCGCCACCGGACCACGTGACCACGTAGCTCATTAACTCCCAGACCTAGCGAAAAGGGCTATATTTTTAGCTTGATATTTACAAAATGAACTTCCAATTTGTGTATTTTAATAAAAAAAATAATCATTTGGACATGTTTTCTGAAGGATATGCTTCATTCAAGTCATTCTGAGGAACTGTCTGAAATCCTTTATTAAACTTTAATCAAATATCATAATGTATTTAATAGGTCTTTTGCAACTAGATGGCATGATGTTGACTTGCTCTGTTTACTGAACAGTTTGCTCTCTATCATTCTTTTGTTTACTTGAGAGGAAGCTATTCAGTAAATAAAAGAAGTAAACATCTACTAATAGTCATCTAGGTGCAAAAGGCCTATTGATATGAATTATTGTATTACTGTCCTGTATAGGTACATATAAGTTTTGATGCATGCCTAAGACTGGGTTCCCATCTCTAGATCGATCTGACAGGATCGGTCTATCTCCACGGGGTTTCTCGCTGAATTGCTTTCAGCTTAAGTGGCTTAGATGCCTGGGACGCCTACTTAAGCTGCTAAACAATGGTTAATTACCTCCCTATCAGCTTCAATACGTGTGACTCTCATCTACGCCGATTAAAGTAATTGCAATAAAGCGATAACCCCCTTGGAGATAGTTCGATACAAAGTTAGTACGACAGGCTCTGGTCTCTAAGACATTCAAAACCTCGTTGCCTGTGCAGGGAACGAGGTGCTTCGACAGCAGTAGTCAGTTAACAATCAAATCATTCCGATCGTCACTCTCAAACGCGTTCATCTCTTCCTTCAGTATTACATTTGCCGTAGTCCTACCAGCGATTGTTACCCAGGATACTGCAAGAACAGAAAAACTCGGTCTTTACCGGGAAAATACTATACAGTAAGACACTTCAAAAACATCTGGTAAAAATAAAAAAATAAGCAGATAATTAAACACATAAAAGTTAAATCTTAACATATAGGCCCTTATCGAAATTAAAATAAAAAAACAGCTGCTTTACAAACTGACATTAAAAACGAATTAACCATAGCTATTTTAAAAGGTTGAAGGTAGGTCATAAGCTGAGTGCATAACATTATCTAAAACAGCATGTAAGTCACGTAACCAGTTCGGGTCCTACATTTAGCCTACAATGTATAACGACAAAAACATATGCAATATAAACTGACCTCGTGGCAGCTTTCCTTATTTAAACTAACATCAAACGTTTTTCTTTCTTCAAGACAACCTTCCTTATGAGACTACTGAATATAATAACAATCATTCTCAAAAATAACAAAGAAAAAGGTCGATTAGCACTGTTTGCTATGTACTTTTGACACTAATTGAGATCTTTAAATATGAACAATATTCTTTCTCAATGACGACAAATACATTTAGATGACGCATTGCTTCTGACCATGAAGAGTTAAGCTTTTTGTTTGTCTCCTACGTAATGGCAAATTAACATGGAAGCAACGTTTACATGGATATCTCTACGTAATAATCACTTAAATCACCTTCCCTAGTGAAACATGATAATTTTCTCATTACCATTCGGAGCATGACACTAAGATCCTTGGGAGTGATCATGTTAATTAAAAAATAATCGTGTCTGGAGCCAATCCTACGCTTTGCATATATTACTAACTCACGCCCGCATATATACATTTGGATGTCCCTTGTCTCATTTGGACGTTACGTATCTACTTGTATTCTTAACAAGTAAAGCGAAAACAACGTAAAACAGAAACTTTTTTCATTTCAAGAAGAAACTTGGCTGTTACTGAAAGCAGTAACCATGGGGAACATGTTGGTTTTAGTTGAGTGTGTATTGTTGGGGCTACTTTATGGTGAAGTGGACGCCAAACCAGTGATTAAGTCATGTACCTATGAAGGTAAGGTCTACAACGTAAACGGGCTGATTGTCGACAACCAGTGTTACTTGGTAAATTGTAGTGATGGACACTTAACTTCTGTACTAAGGCCGTCGTGTATACCTAGTAACAACGATCTAATTATAAACAAAAGACAAAAGATTCATCGTTCTACGCCGCCGGTAAAAACTACAACGACCAGAACATTTTCTCCCGACAGTCTGGATTGCCGTGTTGGAAAACGGTGGTTCGCGTCCAACGAAATTGTGAAGGAGGGACCGTGCACCATCACCTACTGTTACCACGGTGCATTGTCTGTAGCTAGGAAGAACACGTGCACTACCTCACCGATGACAAAAACAACAAGATTACTTCCACACCCACCGAGGGCATGTTTTTATGGAGGAAAGTGGTACCCATCCGGAATTGCCATTCAGAAAGGCTGGTGCCGTTCGATCATTTGCTCCACAGGACTAATTATAATTGGCGATTATCGGGGATGCATTCATGGTCGCATACCGAGCATAACCCCCACAGTAACGACTACTCCACCAACCTCCTCACCGCCCACCAAGCCACCAGCTGAAACTACATTACCACCAACGACAACTCGTGCCCCAGGCTCATGCTACATTAATGGCATGTGGTACAATGACAATGCCGTTGTACAAACCAGCCACTGCAGCGGAGCGATTTGCCAGCAGGGTTCCGTGATACATTATGATTACTCTGAATGCTTGGGTGGCCGCCCTACCACTACACTGCCTCCCACAACCACGCTTCCCAGCAGGATCAACGGATTGGATCAACGTTGAAAACAGGTTGAGCCGTTGATCTACCTAAATTTAACATCAAATTAATGTTGGTCCAGCCACATCAAAACGCCGTCATAGTGGTCGTTGACTCAACGTTGTTGTTTGGTCGTCGTGATGCAAAAATGGATCGTAATTTAAAATATTAATTATTAAAAACGTGAAACTATGTTTATATAAAGCCCTATGACATAATGTATTAAAATGAATTTACGGCAGCTGCAAGGTGTACCGGGTATATATGTTGCCATGGGTAATAATTAGTTCTAGCCTATTAACATCAAGAACAGTGCTGCATAATTCACCTATTGTTCATTAATTCCTGAAAAGATTAAATAGAATCAATACTGAAACGAACTTTATCAAAATATGAAAAACGGTGCTTTAAAATAAAAGTGATAGTTGTTTTGTGTCTTCAGTGAACTAGTAACTTGTAATTCAGAAATACATTCCAATAAACTTCCTCGCAAGGTCAGCTAACACAAGGATGAATAAATCCAGCTGTAAATGTGATGGAGTGAAGTTAACGATGTTGACGGTTCACGGTAAAGATAGATAGACATAACAGGTTGAGGTGACCGTGACATTCTTATACATATATATATAGCTAAACCGTGGAAACCCTAACCTAAAGGCCCGGTCACACTGCGCTTGCGACCTTTTTGCAACCTTTTTGCAACCATAAAATCTGGCGGTCGCTTGCGATCACTTTGCAAGCTAATTAAGAAGCTATGGTCAATTTTGATCGGCAAGCAGTCGCAAACCGGTTGCAACAAAGTTGCAGTATGGTATCTGCAACCTCTTATAGACCATCTTCAAGTTATAGGTTACCAGTCGCACACTGTTAACCGAGCGATAAATAACCTGTCTGCAACCACTTGGTGACCGAAAACCGGTTGCAGGACTGTAGCAATCGCTTGCCAACTGGTAGCAGCAAGATCGCACAGAATATACATGAATATACTTGTGACAGTAGCTGCTTTCCCATAAATGCCCCTCTCAAAATACAAAAATGCTCTAGTAAAACGACTCCTTTTCAAAAAGAGGGGACTGCTATAATAATTGACTTTGCTTACCTAAGAAGTAAAAAGAGTAAAAAAAAAAACTCGAAAATAAAAACATAAACTGGCATACGTTTAAATCCTTATTAATCTCATAATACTCTTTAATATTTTCTTGGTCAAATACTTGGTCTCTTTGAGGTCGCAAGGCCTGTGCAGTTACGGTCACACTGAACAAAATACCTCTTTGCGACTTACAACTGTCACCGGTTGCAAAAAGGTCGGCAACCGGTTGCAACAACTCGCAAAGTGGTTTCCAAAAGAACGCTGGTTTAATAACCGGTCGCGCCGGTTTACGGTGCAGCACCGATAACCTCCTGGCGACCGAAAAACCTACTTGTGGTATCCAGCCGGTTGCTAACAGGTCGCCGACTGCTTTGCAACTGATTTGCAACCGAATGTGTGGTTTTCCCTTTGTCTTTTTAACCCTAGGCGTTTGCCACTTACAATACAACGTAATTAAATCGTGACAAGCCATGCGCATCGTGTACTTTTTACACTCTCATCCTTGTAGTGAGGGTACCAAGCACTGGGAAGATGTTAAATTGTTTGTGTTGAAACTATTTTTATTAAAGTCTATTGGACACATTTTACGATTTGTTCAATTATTTGTGGATAATTTTGATTGTTAAAATTATGATATTAAATAGCAGTTATACCTTGCTGAATAAATTGCTTTTATTTTCCGTTTTCTCTGCATTCTTGTATTTGTTTCATTGTTTACTCTGATAATATGGCTTCGCAAATTTTAAATAACATACAGCGATATATAATTGAGGTTTTCAGCATTTTACCTATGATTTTAGCAAAATAATATAATAAATAAACGTAGCGTCAAAAAATCGTACATTGCTTTTAGCAGCACTTTTTTTTTTGGTTTCGTACAAGTGTGAAATACCTGGTATGTGAAAGCCTTGGCAATTGATATTAAATATTGCCAACAAATGCATTTTCTGTTTTCTTTTTCTAAAAATATTATAATTCATGACCTTGATATTTAAAAGATTTACATAACAAATTATGAAAAAAGTCTTTGCCCAAATAGACCACCATCCTACGCCTATTTTATTGCAGTCGCTTGCAACCTTCCTGCGACATATTTTCGAACGCCTGCGATCGGTAAAAAACCTGTAAGCGACCAAGAGACTAAAGACCGTCAATCGACCATGCAGTTACAACTGCAACCTTCTAGCGACCTGCTGCTGACTACTTGCGACTGGTAAAAAACTTGTAAGCGACCAGTCGCCTTAATACTGTCAATCGACCGTGCAGTTGCAAATGGTATTATACTGGTTATAGCAACCTACTGACAACCAAGGAAAGACCGATAGGCAACCTTTAGGATACCGATAATTTTCATCTTTAGTCGCACTGGTTGTCGGTGCACAAAAAACGGCCTTCATGTGTCAACGATCGCAGGCGACCTGTTATCAACCTTATGCGACCACTTTAAAACCTATGGCAACCTCCTTGCGTATGAGGTTGCAAAGAGGTTGCCAAAAGGTTGCAAGCGCAGTGTGACCCAGGCTTAAAGGACATACATATACACTCTACATATATTTAACCATCAAACGCGTCATACTGCTAAACACATCCAGGCTAAAAGCGTGTAACATGCTTAGGAGCAAAACGTGCTTAAGAGCTAAATGCGTTGAAAAAATGAGACAAAACAGGCACTTGGATGTTTTTACGTTACAATTGTGTACCTGTGTTTTTGAATAAAAAATAAAAACATTTCAGGTCATTTTAATGTCTTTTCATGCAAGAATGTTGTCTAACAACAAGGGTTGATACAGTGTTGTTATCTGACGTTGATACAACATTGTTATTTGACGTTGATCCAACTTTCAAATCCAATGTTAATCCAACGTCTTGTCACCGTTAAAGTTCAACATTGTTTCAACGTTGAAACAACATGATTTGCCCGCTGGGTTCGTGTTATTCCACCCGATTTTGGACTTTGAAGGGACAAATGATGGCAATCCATCAGGCATTTTTCACGTCGTTAATGTAAAAAATATTTTAAGTCGTCTCTCTTTGTTTCCAGCACATTTTCTTAATCAGCAAATGTTTTTTTTTAACTTTATATTCCTAACCAAAACAGTACCAAAACTATTCCCCTATACCTAACAATAAACAAACAATTAGTTACAGTTAGAAGGCCTCTGGTAGAGCGTAGTCTCTTCGCTTACCTGTGATTCGAGGCCAAGAGAGACGGTGTGGGCGAGTGTTTGTGAGAGTATACCAAATATCGTTTTCCAAGCGGCCATATAAACACGGTGTAATCGAGATTTAGGTTAAATTTGCTGGTTTGGTGTAAACGCCATTATGTGACTGACGAAAGCAGAGGACGACCGCCACTGGTGAAAATAAAGTAGTCGCGTCTACAAAAGGTCGCATCCCGGTGTAAACAACATGAATATAAGTGAAATATAAGACAATGCATTACGGTTAGCATATTTTTTAAATAAAAAGTTCAAATAAGAATCAAAGAGTTTGAGACACGTTTTCGTTATCTCGAATTTCGTATATCCAGCACTCAATCTGTACGCTAAACATATGTTTGGATCGATCATCACCCTTTCATTAGTACAAAAACTCCTAGTAGAAAAAAAGACGTTTTAGATATATATATATATATATATATATATATATATATATATATATATATATATATATATATAAGCGTTGTTTTTCTAAAAACTTTTGTTACGCAAACCATATATATCCTTGCTCTAACCTTCGTTACTGAATATGAAAACTGTGCATACTACCAAGGCATTATCGAAAGATGTTTGCATGATTACAAACAATACATATATTAATTAATTTCTTTCACCAGAGTTTTAGAAAATGTAAAATTTGCGAATGTATTTTTCACTTGATTTTTCAATGTTCTGTTTACTTCAAATGGACATATATATTGAGAATATCTGTTTATACTACTAGATATAGTTGTAATTAAACGCTAGTTCATTGATTGAATAGACAGGGAAATGTCTTCACATGCATTCATGAGTATTTAAACCAACCGGACAAAAGAGGTGAAGGGATGTGAACTGTTATCAGGAGTCTGAAAAACCTTTATGGCAGCTCGGTTTGACATCTAAACAGACTGGCCCTCTCCTCCTGTGGTTTGTATGTCGTCACCGGACCACGTAACCACGTAGCTCATTAACTCCCGGACCAAGTGAAAAGGGCTCTTTTTTAAGCTTGATATTTACATTTAATGAACTTCCAATTTGTGTATTTTAATAAAAAAAAAAACAATCATTTGGGCATGTTTCCTGAAGGATATGCTCCATTCAAGTCATTCTGAGGATCTATCTGAAATCCTTTATTAAACTTTAATCAAATATCATAATGTATTTAATAGGTCTTTTGCAACTAGATGGCATGATGTTGACTTGCTCTGTTTACTAAACAGTTTGCTCTCTAGCATTCTTTTGTTTACTTGCGAGCAAGCTATTAAACAGATAAAAGAAATCAACATCTACTAACAGTCATCTATCTGCAAAAGGCCTATTGATATCAATTATTGTATTACTGTCCTGTATAAGTAAGTCTTGCTACATGTCTAAGACATTCAAAACCTTGTTGTCTGTGCGGGAGAACGAGGTGCTTCAACAGCAGTAGCGGGTTGACAATCATTCCGATCGTCGTTCTCAAAGGCATTCATCTCTTCCTTCAGTGTTACACTTGCCGTCCTTCCAATGCAATAAAAACATGGATTATTATATATCGTAAACAAGGACAAAGATAGGTATGAAACTTAACAGAACTGTTCAGTACGCTTTTTATGTAAAAAAAAGCTCATTAGATTTTAGTTATTTATCAACAGCTTTCATATTAAATAGCAATTTTGAACTTTTATTTATTTGTTAGTGCGACAAAGTTTTGTTACCAAACTTTGTACCCAAAACTTTTTTTTACTCGAGGCACTACTACGATGAAATATAATGTGAAAAATAAGTTTCGATTTATTATAAGATCTTTTTATTTGTCGAGTTTTCTACCCGCTAGATGCAGTTTGTGCACCCTTCTTGGATTCTGTCAATTCTGTTTAGAATAGTCTAAATATAATGAAATATTATCGGCTTTAAAAATACATGGCCTGAGACCTTAAACTTATAAAGTTAAAAAAGTTAATAATAATACACTTACACTTGATCAAGACAGACGTCACTGCCTTGAGGTTCTTTCTTTGAATCTACCCCAAGTATACTATTAAAAGAAAATCACAAATTCTAAAAACGAATGAACGTACCCACATTTTTACCAGAAGATATTTTGATTGCTTAAGCAAAGGTTAAACCAACGTATGAAAAAAACCAAAAGGATTAAATTTTTTAGGGGGTTCCGTTACACTCCAAATTTCAAATTTAAGCAAACTAGTACGAACAGGGTTACACAAAGTACATATCTTGCTATATGGATTCCCAGTATTGGTTTCGAGGTACCAACTGGGACTGTTGCTCAGAAAACACAACCTGAAGCCACAGTCTGCTGAATTGTTTGGAGGTCAAAATGACCAATTTGGAGGTGTGATACAAACCCGGTAACAAAAAATTCCGATTTCAAATCCGACTGGCAGCACTTAACTTGAGTTGCATAGTCCTATTTTTCAATTTTATGTTTAAAGAAATACCCTTTTCATATTGTTTTACGTTTTCCAGAATTTCTGCCACCAAATCAAAAGGGCAACATATTTTAAAATTTCTATAGTATATTTGTAGCGACTAATAAAATTCAGTCATTTGAAGCAACAGTTCCCCTTACTCAATATACTCGGGCGTTCCAAATGCTTCTCCTTGAACTAGTGTTTCCGGCATTGGCAAGCCCATAGTTTCAGGCAGCAAAAGAGCCAGTAGGCCAGCAACCAGGGACGTCACGCCGAATACAATGGGTGGAAACTGACGGATGGTGTAAGCACCCTAGGAATTTTTTCAAAAATGATCATTTTAGAATTGTTCGGTGCAGGCTCAACACACACAAGGCATTTTTTCTAAGGGATTAGATTTAAAAGGTGTATTGAAGTAATACACAAAAAGAAACATTTTGCAAAACCAAGGTGTGATTTTAAAAATTAAATTTTTTAAACTTTGAGATTTTCCATGAATAGCTGCCATCAGTCTTATAACAGAAACTCGTAAAAATGGGAGTATCCTTTTTGTTTCGCCAATGGTCATATCTTTGTAATCATGAATATAGAAATTTGTCAAAGAACCGTACCATTAAATTAACCAATGGCGCCAATACCCCTCCTACTCTGGCGAACATAGAGCTAACACCGACCACACCGTTTCGTATCACAGTCGGGAATGCTTCAGCAGAGTAGTTGTAGACGAGTACGAATGATGCGCCAGAGAAAGCTTTCCCGGTCATGGTGAATGTGATTACTAACCAATCCAAACCTAATAAGAGGATGAAAACTTTCTCTAAGTATTTAGTTATAGTGCCATGGTTAAGGCTATGCCTAGATAATTATAATTTTGAAAATATGTGTATAAGGTATTAAAGCATTGAATCAATACACTTTGAATATGTATGTATCAGAGGGAATTAAGAAATACGTGTCGTTAATTGGTCTACATGGTTATGATCGCTATCATATATATATATTTATTTTAAAAAAATGTTACCAGCGTCTTTTGGGATAACTGAAGCCGTTATACATGCTACTCCGCAGAATATCATGCTCATACAAAGACAGGCACGCCGACCAATCCGGTCCATTAGCAAAATACAAAGCAGGAATCCAGGAAACTCCACCAATCCAGACAAAGACAGATTCAAGTAATCATTGCCCCCAGGAAGTTCTGATGTGCTTAGAGATAGGCCATAAAACACCAAACTCACAGTGAACCTTAATATAAGAAACTGAAGATAATTTAAAGTGTGGTCAACAGAAGTCGCTAAAGATTAAACGACAAAGACATCAGTTGCAAAGTTTAATAGGTTAGGATAGAATTAGATATAAGAATTGGATAGTTGCAATTAAATTTGAAAAACTAAACGACAATGTCATTATTAACTACACATTTAATGCACCATTGGGGAAATATTCGTAGGCAACTTACCAATTAAAAAAAATAATCAATCCTCTAACTCTCATACGAGGAAACTTCATGATGGCAAGAACATGCGACTTGTGTTTCACATCAGGCTGAAGCTTAAACACGGAGAAAAACAATCATGGTGCCTCACATCATATTTCCATAAACTTGATATACGGTTATATGCTTCTTGTCAAATTTACATAAAACTAACATCGTGCACACTCTAAAAATGACGCTTTTCTGAGAACATAGGGGTGAATTATTTGATTTTAAAATATAGCAAATACTTTGGTTAGTGTGTTATACATGAATAGTTTAACTATTCTTTGTTTTGTGCATTTGACCTTTATTGGGTGTGAAAAATAAGACAATGAAATTCACATCGCTGACAGGCTTACAATAGTCTTTCGTTTCGAATAACCGAAATGCAAAGTTTGACTTTAATGAATGCATCGGCTTGAACTACTGAAAAAAGCAAGCACTTAATAAAATCTGTTTTAATAGAGTATTTTGCATCATGAATCCGCCCCCTTTGTCTTAAAAAATTGTCCATATGAATTATATTGTTCCACACATAAAACACATACCTGGTTCAATAACTTCTGTGGCAGGTCATAACCATTTATCTTTGCAGCTTTTTTAATTATCTTCTTTGACTTTTCAACTTGATTGTTTTGCAGGAACCACCTGGCCGATCCAGGAATAACTCTGTCCCTTTTTTCAAAAAAGCCACAGTATTTTAACCCACCAGAATATTACAATTATCTTTATAAAGCAACAATAAAATTGTTACGTTTTGACAAGATACGAATTAAAACGTCAATTAAATTTAGGATAGACTTGAGTTGAAAATGTATCTCATTTAATATTACAGTTTACACTTACCCCTGTATAAGACCGCATTCAGATTCAGACCTCGTGCCAGCTGGGTCGATTCAACTCTGCGGGGGATTCTCACTAAAATGATCAAAGTAATCAAATTAATTGTGTGACACTCCTCGCACTGCCCGGGGGTAGTTATCTTTCGTCTATGCTCGGCTTAATTATCCTTTAGTTGGTCGAAGAGCCGTGTCAGACAATTAAGCTAATTTCATTTGATTGCACTTTAGCGAGAATCCTTTTTGACCCAGCTGGTACGATGTCTAAATCTGAATGCGCCCTAAAAAGCGAAATATTAAATTCAACTCCTTCCATACAAATCAAACATATCCGTCTACAATATTGTAACGCAATAATATCAATTTACTTATATCTAAAATGGCAATCATCCGGGATAACCTAAAAAGGAGCTGCGGCACTACGAGCTCTCATGCGAGACTAGAAACGTTCGAGAAAACGCATGAGGAAGGGTTAACTTTGTAGCGATGAGGGCCGATGTAATTACAAACATGACATGCACAGCAGGTTGAATTCTTAATGTTGTGGAATAAACTGTAATTCGAAGAAAGCAGTCGGAAAATAGCCATGGGTAAATTCTATCACTGCAATAAGTCTAAATGGGTAGTCTGCCATTAGGCCCTATATCTGACCCCGATCTCCTTAAAATCTAGCACGAAAATTCATTTGTTAGCACAGACAGTACATATCAGAATCGTCAATAGGAGAGCTAACGCATGAATTTTCGTGCTACTTCAAATCTCGCGAAATTTCGCTTGACTTAAAACAAAGTCGCAAGACTTTGAGCTATCTCGGATGATTCCCATTATGGGTGATCCCATTACATGCAAACCGCTGTCTGAAAGTATTCATATATGTGATAAGAAAACTCATACTGATAAACCAAGGTGCACTTACCAAATGAATATCAATAAAAGCAATCCTGGTAGGGAAATAGTAAACTGCAACCATGTCCAATACGGGATGAAGTATGCAGCAAAAGAAAGGGTACAGAATCCCACTGCGAAGAAGGCGTTGATGGCAATACCCGTTATAACTCTACCATTCTTCGCACCAATAAACTCCATCCCTGAAACGTAACATTTTCCTTGAAGGAAGGCCGTGCGTCGACATATGACTAACGGTGAATAGCAAATGTCTTAAAATTTGAAAATCATTGATTAGACATAACAGCGACACATGGAATATGAATTTTTAAAACTAAATGTAGAATAAAAATAAATATCAAAAAGTATTTACCGATAACAAATGCAGTGAGCGTAACCCCGGAATGTGAGGTGCCCAGAACGAAACGAAGGATAACGAAAGTGACATACTCAGGCGCAGAGCCAAGAAGACTGCCGGCTAATATTTGTAACAACATGCCTATAATCATGACGCGCTTTCTGCCAAATCTGAAAAGAAAAACTCTTATGAATCCTTACGCTTGCCAATACACTTATAGTCATGTGGTGAGCAGTATTAAAAACATACTTTTCAGCTCGTCATATAAATTTGTGATCATCTTGCAAAGTATTGTGATTTTGTGTTATTATTTTAACTGTGTTCCGTTATGACCACACTTTTCGGGCACCTACCTGTCTGACAGGTGCCCGTATACAACTGCACCAGTCAACACCCCGGCCATGTAAATGGACTGTGCCAAGCTGTTGAGATACTTACGGTCACATACCATATCAAACTGTAATGTTAGGATAATGAACACAACTGGTTAATAATTTTAAACTTCATGAAACTGAGAAAACAACATTGCCATACATGCTAAAGCTCTATAACAAAGCTAAATGACACTGGAGTTATAAAAAAGATACCAAAATTTATATTTCATACTTAAACGCGTAGGGTCTAATTTTCCACACAAATTAGGCGCACCTGTTGGCCTATATTACTGCAGTGAGGGAATTCTAGGTCTCCGATTTTGTAGACAATTATGGAAATGATGAGGATAACAAATTATGACTGCTTTTCACCGCTGAACGTTTTGAATAGCTGAGCACCAACCTGCGAGAAAACAGATGTCTTGTACCGTGACGTGTCATAGACCCATTGGTCACACTGCACTGTGGCAGTTGTATTGTCTGGTATTGTATACCACACCCCTCTGGTCACGTTGACAGCATACATATTACAGCGGTCATACTGTCCATCTCCACTAGTAGGATATACCAAGGAGTAGTTGAGGGAACCAGTTTTGTTGTAATAATCATCCCAGCCTGGGACAAAGCACCTATTTTATCAAATACAGAAAGGATTAGCATTTTTTAATAAGGCCTATCAATCTCATCACTGTCTTAGGCGCATTTCCTTTCTGGGGTATTCATGTCAAAAAGGCTCTTGGATGATATACCGCATAACCGAACTTAATAATATGATAGTCTTTAAAATTTCCAATATTTGGCAATCTTTATTGAAAATTAAACATGGGATTAGTCAGGCGTATTCAATTGTTAGGAATATTTTATATGCAACTGTTGCCAACATCTTGTATATATCGTAACCTTCGTATATTTCAATCTAATAGAAATGATGATGGATTCAATAATACCTGAAATCTTGCGTTGCTGCAATGAAAGTCATGGCTAATGCGTGCATCCCAGACACCCATGCTGGCAAAGACAGCAGAAATAGCTGGCTCTTCTGATACTTTCCAAATTCACCCAAATGTGGAATTATCTCTTCAAACTTCATTTTCCCTATTTTTTATTTTAAATAAGATTCTTTAATGAATGTATTTCGTTATATATTGTACCGACTGCTTAGCCCTTTATGCATTTTCTTCAAAACTACTCTTAAAGCTAAGATAAGATTTACAGATTGACTTAAGTAGAAAATCGGTCTTAGCACAGATTACTAAGAATTCTAGCTGACAAAATTGCGTTCCACAAATATTTCATAAGTTCACTTACTTTTTACTTGGTCAATAAAATCGGTAAAGAAAATTGTGACTGAGTTTCACCTTCAAGAGAGTTAGACTTCCAAAATCGAGATGCTCTGAATAAATTGACAATTCTCGTATTTTGTCTCATTTACACACAGCTACATGCAGTGCACTTAAGATATTTTATGCACCAAGATAAAACATATAGGCTTTTTTCATCCCAAATGTACCCAACAAACATAGCACAGGCGATGAGCTCACTTTGATTAATCTCTCGATGCACATCAAAATTAGGACACAAGTTACATGTACATGTAGCTTTACATGTCGCTCATGCGCACATTTGGGTAGAAGAAAGCCAAGAAATGTAAGTACTCGGTGCACATACCTCGTGTAAAAGAGACAAAATGCCGGAATTAACAATGCACTCAACGTAATTATATTTACCTCTTGGGAGTTCAACCCCCTTTCTCAGTATTGACAACAGGTCCTCTAGATACCTGAACTGATGTAGGCCTAACAGTGAAGCGCGTCGACTTGGATCAAATCATCCTTATCTCTTATCATACCACGGTCAGAACACACGCCCCCGACGCTTACCCCAGTAAGTCTTACATTTTTGATATTCGCCTTGGTATAAGTCCAATATACCCCAAATCAACAAGGTATATTCGTATCCAGTAGGCCCTACTAGGCCTACTTGTCACTTGTGCATACCCTGATACCGTGTCCCTGTCAGACTATTCAAACGTAAAAAAGCTTTATCATTCTAATTTAGACTCCGGTTATGTAAGTTTAGGTGTTTCCGAAATCCAGGTGATAAATAAGTTACTGATTACTAGCAGGAAAACAACGCTTTTATTTATATATAGGAGCATCCTCAATTCACAGTAGGCCTACTACTGGCATATATATTCAAAAGGCGAATCCAGGGGGTGGGTGAGGCCGGTGTATTTATTTATTTATATATTTATCATTTCATTCACTTGAGCTGTTTTAAAACATGTTTCACCACCACTTGTCTCATCCCATATTCACATGCCAACTTTGTATTCAAGCATTTCCATGTGAAATCCTGGACTACTCGATGAATCCAAACACAGGTTTTCAGTGAAGCTTTGTAAAATACTAGAAAAGCACTCCGAGAGCGCAGACCTCCGCCAAGACAGCAATTTTTGATTATTATTGATTATTGATTGCTTATTGATCCACCAAAAACTAATCATCTCTTCCTTGGCCCACTTCTGACAGTTCCTGAAAATTTCATCAAAATCGGTCCATAACTTTTTGAGTTATGTTGATGACAAACAAACAGACAAACAGGGGTGAAAACATAACCTCCTTGGCGGAGGTAAAAATTTACATTACGCAAATGTAACATGGAAATGACGGAATAAGTAATAAGTACTTTGTTCTTCAAGTTACAAAATTAAGCGTTCAAGACGAGGCACACACACGCACGCACTATCACAGGCAGTAGACAGGCTACAAAGCACTGTTGTACGGGTGGGGTCATCTCATACTTCTGGAGATAAACAAAAATGAAGCGGAGAAGCTTTTTGAGTTTGTTCGGCAAAGTTTAACTTCATAATATATTAATTAAGATAATAGGCCTATAAATGAATTAAGAACAGTCATTTACGGGGTAGTTCAAACAGATGCATGGCCTATGTGGATAGGTTTTTTTTTTTTTTTCAGAAATCTATAGGACCCTTACTTGGACCCATTACGGACCTTTAATGATGATTTTTTCCTTTGTTTGTATCCATTCTGCTTTAAAAGACCTGCCCTTTTCGCACCCACGCGCAGCCGCGTTAGGATCACTTGCCAAGATGTTCGTCCTACTGCTCCTAATCAATTTGAAAGTATGGCGGGAAATTGCTGACGTCATGACCTACATATAAAATGCACTCTGTTTTGGCCTTACAAGCCTATTGTTACTGTTACAGACGCACTTAAAGTATTCTCATTTTTGTAAATAGTTGACCAAGCATTGGAAAAATGAGCTTTTGCACCCAATATGTAAGTGTAAGTGTCTGGTGATATACGTCAGAATATAGAAAACATTTAACCTATAGCCAGAAAAATAGCCCGGTTAGCTCAGTCGGTAGAGCATGGGACTCTTAATCCCAGGGTCGTGGGTTCGAGCCCCACATTGGGCGATGAAATATTTTCCATTTTTCAAATTTAAATTGTATATATTTTGTCTATATCACTTTGTGTACACTCATCCCTGTGTAAAATGAATGTGAGGAGGAGAAGAAAGCCAAGAAATTGGTGATAAGGCAATTTTACCAATTTGTCAGGTAGTATTTCATGTTCCATCTAATATAGTCATGATCCAGAAACCTAACCCCTGATGGGACTACTGTTCCTATTGTTCCTAAGTAATAGTGATCTCTAGGACTTAGATTACTGATAATCTGATGGATTTAAAGACAGGGATGAATTGTATAGCACTAGCGTGTAATAAAATAACCAGAAACAACTTTTATCAATATGTCGCAGAAATCATTTTATTGTAAAGCAAATGTAGTACAAAAATATCATAAAATGTAGTATTTTCAATTATAATTTAAGAAGAAAAAAACAAAGATAAGCTGAACATTCTATACAGGAAAAGGTTCTGATTTTAAAAAATGCTTTCCCAGTACTCATTTAATCACATCTTTCTTTTACATAGGGAAAAAAACTTTACACAAATTGAATGTATATCAAACTCATCAAGAAACTGTTTAGATTCGATAGCCACTTTTGAGTAAACGTTCATTATAGTAGCGTTTCTAATCATGGAATAAACAAGATGACGTACATTTCACATTTGACAGATAAAGTCACATAACTAAAGCATGTACACACATGGACTTTTCAATGTCAACCATGAAAGATAAAATCGGGAGATCTACGGTCTTGTAGCATTTGATCTTCATTTTTTCACTTTCAAATTTTCGACTGGCTTTTTATTTGGCTTGTTTAATTTTTGCTTCTGTGCTCGTTCTGTATGCTATGCCTTCAAATAAATTTTGTTTTGTGTTTCGCGGAGAAAGCAATTTTTCATAAAGAATCTGTTTTAGCTTGAACCACCTTTACTACCCTACTCATGAAGTATAAAATTCATAAATTTTTTTGTAGAATACAACTCTCTCTCTGAAGTTCCTTTCATGGGTACATGTAGCTTCTTTTAACGCATGAAATAAAAACGCGGAGAAAACATGTATAATGCGTATTTGTCGGTCAAAATCTTAGCACCAGAGGAATGGCTTTGAAACGAGAAGTTTTTTGTAAAGCATTTCCCCGAGGAAAACCCTGCCTTAACCAGCAGCTAATTACAGGGGTCATACTAAAGTAGGATCTTCCTTTCTTGTTTCGTCCACATCGTCATCGTCGTCGTCCTCACTATCTAAATCTATCCCGTATTTCTCCATCGCTTTTTCAAATATATCACTGGTGCCGTCGTCATCGTCTATCTGGAGGGACGCAACAGAGAGTTTATCGACCTCTGGGTCGCCAAGGCCTAGTGTGTCCTTTTCATGGGTTTCGTCTGAAAATGTCAGAAAGTGATTTTACTCAAAATAAAAATGCTGTGTGCGTTTGACCACATATCTAGTGGAACATCAAAAAACGTAGCATCGCTATAAAACTAAAATACTTAATTACATAAACCAGTCATATAGTAACCGGTCATGAACGCAGTCTTTCTCTCCTATGTGCCTTACTTAATCCCCTTCCACCCCACCCTCAGGTTGCGGAGAAATAGTGAACTTACCTTCCGGCGTTGCCAGATGATTCGCCTCGTGCATCACTGACTTTATGTCTAATTTCTTGGTTTTCCTGTTACCTGCAAAATCATGACATTAAAGCGTTTAGTTGGTTTCTTTAGTTGTTTTTGCCTTTTTACTTTAGTAAACATTACTAATATGTTCGTGGTGGTTTATCGTTTTTAATCATCCATTTTCTATTGTATTTATCCTTTTGTTTTATATTTATATTTATCGTTTTTAATCATCCATTTTCTATTGTATTTATCCTTTTGTTTTGTTTGCCTCTACTTTAAGATTGAATCATTGATCTAAGTAGGCCTAAGTTTTTATTAGCCTCCATTTATGCAAAGGGCGATAGAAGGTGGCATTTAACTTGGACAATAAATATTGGATTATCTCCAATAACAGAAATAGGTAACTGGAAGATACGGAAATGAAGTACCTAAGAAGATTGTTGAGAATATCCTGAACAGAAAGAAAGACCAATAAAGAAGTGTCACAACCTTGCATGTGTACAACGATCACTGATGAAAACAATTAGAAAAAGACAAATGAAATCTCTGGGCCATACCATCAAATAGAAAAACTTGAAATAAGAAGTAGAGGAAGACAAAAAAACAGCATATATTGACAGCCTTAATAGTTATGTATCAACTCAACGATTGTCCAACTCATCCAAGTGACTGAAAATAGGGGAAACTGGAGTTCCATTATCGTCAATGCCTGCACCGAGCCTGACACTAGAAGAAGAAGAAAAAAAAAGAAGAAGAAGAAACATTTGGCTCAAACTTATCAACATTACTTTTGAAACTTACCATGTTCATCAATTTCGTCCACTGTCACGACATCCACCCCTTCCATTTTGGGAACCTTCGCTTTCTGGTCCCATGATGGACCAAAATGAATGTCAAACATTTTCTTGAACCTGTTCATATTCTTCACTTGGTTGACTCCCTTTTTAAACTTATTTAGAGGGATATAGACAGACTTTTTGCGCTTCAGTTTCATTTGATTGCCTTGGACTTTATGGAGATCTTCTGGAAGACCGTATTCATACCGAGTCTCTTTCTCAACTTGAAGCACCCGACTAGTGACATACTGGCTCATAAAGCGTTGTTTTTGTTCTTTTTCAAACCTCTCTCGCACTCTCTTTAATTCCTTTTGCTGCCTTGCCCTTGTTTGGCGTTTCATTTGTTCCTGTTTCTCTACAGACTTGTTGTGCTGTATGACCGCGTCCATTTGGACCTTCGATAAACGCTTAAAGAATTCTCGTTTCCTTTGCTTTTTGTGAATTTCCGTTTGTGTCCCGTATACGCTGGTTATCTCTCGGTATTTCGTGGTTTCATTTGGTGTTAAAACGTAATCTTTAGATCTCCTCCACGGAGGAATTTTTCGAATCAGAATTTCTTTTTTCGAAGGGCGCGTCTCTGACTTAGATGTGTCTAATAGTCGACGAGTTTCAGCAACATAAATAGATTTGCTTCTTTGATATTCGACAGGCAATTCTTCAACCTTTGTCTTCAATGTAAAAGTTGTTTTGTTTCGAGTGAATTCTCTCTTTAACGTTTGAACGTTCCCGTCGGGCTTTTTCGTAGTCCCGTGTTCAGCAAATTTCTCTGAGGTAACTGTAACGGACGGTTGTTTAGTTGTGTCCCTGGTTTGACTAGATTGCGACTGAGCTTTGTGGGCACTTCCTACATTGTTATTTACATCTTTACCAGTCGAAGCACCAGATCGGGTTCTAACGCCGTTTTCAGTGTTTGCGATTTCCTGAGTCGCCTTTGAACCTTCGTCGTGTTTAGTATTGTTACGTAAAATTCCTTGCGGTTTCGCATGGGCTTGTTGACTAGAATCACTTGTTGCGACGCTTTTTGTGTCCGACCTGTAAAGAAAACACAACTTAAAATCATGAAGTTGATAAGCTATTAGGAACTTCTTCAATAGTTGATAGAAAACTCCAGGCCTACTAATTTTCAAAACAAAAAAAAGTTGAGCAAAGTGTAATCAGCAGTCAGATTTGCATCCTTTTAAACATAACTGACTTTACAAAAATTATAAAAACATAAAAACCGAGAAACGTAAAATCTTACTTGTTTTGGTGTTGAGACCTCGGTGAAATATCTGCTCTATTGTGGGCCCAACTGCTCGCAAATTTCTTAGACTTAACAAATTGCGCATCTTTATCTCTTGTTGATTTACCTGCATAACCTGCGAAGAATACATAACATAGTTTTGTTAATGAAAAATACCCATAATGCCTTACTTCATCAATCTCATAGTGCCCAGATTTATTGACGGCACGCAACCAATTTCGCTTCGTAACAATTTACATAAGTATGCAGTGTATGATTTTATTCAATATCGGCATCAGTGTCGCAATAGCTTTTCCTGGCTTGTATATAGACCTACAGTATTAATAATTTCATTTACTTCATTCTATTTATTTATTTTGCATTTTTCATTGATCATCATTATTCTCTTTTATTTCTTATTTCAGATTTATCTATTTATTTCATATCTTTTTTATTTGTAGTAGAAATAGGTTTTCCTGAAATAGAAAACGGGAGAGACACCCGCCGTTGACTCTATAGTAAACCACTATACTGATTTGGCAGGCAAAGGTAAACCTAAATTTTTCTCAACGAAAACGCTCTTACATATCCAGCGTTAGCGTTAGTAACATATCCACAAACAAACTCATTACCCTAAAAGCTAAGCTACATTTTGATCACTGTATGCGACTCTTACTGGACGTCTTTTAAGTGCAGAAATAGAGACATATTATATTCTCAATACCATTGCTCATAATTCTTTTGTACGCTTGATTTGCCAGAAGCAATATATGAAAGAAAGTTTATACCGGTGCGAGGTATTTAAATAACATTCATTTTATTCAAAGTTAAATAAGGGATTAAAAGGTTACCTTAAACTGTGTCAATAAAATATGTTTACTACATAGGTGGACCAAATTGCGAAATAATAGAAGGTGTGCCACACATAGCACATTGAATTTAACGGATTATCCAAACTCCGACAAAAACGAAAAGCCATATCATGTTTGGTTTACCCATAGAAAGCACTCAGTGGAATATTAACAGGGAAATCTACTTGCAGCTTATCCCGATTGATTTCGCAATGGCTTTAGATTATACAGCAGTTTAGCTTTGGAAGTTGAGAAGAATTCATCAGGTTTTTAAATATAAAAATTTGTACCTGATCACTAACAGGAGACTTCTAAGATATGGAAGTCAAATTTTAGCTTAAAAAACACTCGCAGAAGTACACGTATGGTCTTGTTAAAGTGGTGCAAGACTATGGCTATATTTTTCTATTTAAATAGGATAACTGATACATGAGCTTAAGTTTTGAAAAGAATAAACAGAGAAAAAGACAAGAGGGAGAATTGAGGCGAAGGTATATTTACCGTCTCTGTGTCCCCGTGAAGTGTGTGTCTCCTGGCTATTAGGATCTGCGCCACTGTTCACCAGGTTGTTAATCTTGGGGAGAGCTCGGGTAGGGGAGGTCTGCTTCTTGCTTGGAGCCGAAGATACATTGCGAGCACTAGTTTCGACCACTGGGAATAAAATATTTCATTCTATTATTATAATTATTATTATTATTATTATTATTAAATTTGCAACCCTAGGGTTGGACAAATACATTCTTTGCATCATAGGTGAAAAAAGTTAGTAATGAATAAAAAAAGAATGTTAAAAGATTTAAAATAAAATAACTAAAATGCAAGGTCAAAGATAAAATAAAACTTCCATCGCTCACTGTTATCGATAAATTATGACTAGTAACGTAAACGTTATTTGAAAGTATGAAAAAACGTTGATGGATAGGAAATAACAAAGATCGCGTTAAAAAAAGGCTACACAAGCAAATAAATTGCACGTGAAAAGTGAAAAAAATATGAAAATAGGATGTTTAACAACGAAAAAGGATAAAGATAAAAATGAAGGGGAGGGGATGAAAGATTACAGAAGCAGGGACAGATGGACATATACAGGGAAAATGTTATATATGGAAAGCCTTTAGGCTTTGTAAATGAATGTAACTTACATTTTTGACTTCTGGTTAACGGTAGGGAACTTGTTCGAGTTCCGCTGTTGGTGGCCTCTCTCTGTAGTACGTCTCGATTTGCTACAAGTCCGCGTGAGTTGAGGTCTGCTCGAGGCAGAGATTCTTGATTGTTGCTCTTTCTTCCGTATCTATAAGGAAAAAATAAACAATAGAGATATCATTTTTGTTATATCATGTAAACTCTGGAAAGTTTCTTCGTGCAAACCTGGAAGGTTAAATCTGAAATATGAAATAAAATTGTATCGTTCAATTTCCGAAATGAGATCGTCTACTTTTTTGTACATGAAAAGATATTGCAGGCATTATCACTGTAGAAATGTACGCGTATAGATATAAGGTGGAGCAAATATAATTTACCGAGAATTGCGTGTTGTAAAATGCAGGGTCACGAAATCTCACCTCCAACAGACGAAATCGCATGCATAATTTAACTACGATCATATGTTGCACACAGTATAACAACGTAATTTGAGCTGGATACTTCAGTAACCTGTGACTTTCATAGTCCCCGTATACCACATGTTACTTTTCACACAAAACAGACGTTTATACAAACTAATGTTCTACGGAAAATGCCCCTCACTCTGCTTCTTCTAAAAGAGTACGGCAAAGACAACTACGCTTGTTCAAAAACATACTTAATTTTTAGTCAACACCATGGTTATAGTTTCAGTTCCTCTGAAAATGGTGGCATGAATTTTGAGTTGAATCTAAAAATTAAACTGATTAAAACTAGTCATTTAATTATGCCTGTTCGTTCTGTAAGTTTACGTACATTTCTCGGGCAGCAGATAGACAACGGCTTAGAAGCAGCTGACTTGGGGTAAAACTGGAAACATCAGAGCTAAAGATTGAACTGCTCCTACTACTCCACGATGCCGCACTGGAAGGCATTTTTCGACGTCCAACCGGTAGTCCGTGAACGGGAATCTGGTCACCTTTCCTAATCGTTATCCGTTAAGGCACCGCCTCATGTTCTACCGTCAAACTGACCACCTTTTTGTGCCCCTCCTTAATATTATTCTTTCATCATAATGACTCTTGCTCAATATCTTCTAAAAGCTGTTTTAACAAATTGACACTTATGCTGACTATAATCCAACGTTTTTGTCCGTGTAATTTCGTTTCCTTCTGTTACATGTGTGTTGGAAAGTATTTTTCTCATGGAATATTTGCCCTCTGACACGGCCTATCACGTGACAGAGTTCGTATTTCTAGCTGATGTCACCTGGGAGACAACAGTCACCATAGTAACAAGCTAATAAACACAGGCGCTTAAGAACAAGTCTACTGTTGTGTATCACCATTAACAAAGGGCGGTGTTTACTATTTTTACATATGAGTGTAACCTCTCTGGTCTTAAATGGGCCTCTTGCTTGTAAAGGAAATATTATCAACAAAGAACGTTTCGACCCTAATTGTAAATCTGAATGCAGCTTTGTCAGATTGACGAATCGGGGCAAACTGGCGGCTAGAATTGCATTTTAGTAGGTGTAATTTACCTTTCAAAGTGTTGCTTTTCGGTTCTTTGTTAAAGCGATGATTTTATGTAATCAGTTTTCTCGATTTGCGGATATCAAAATACAGAGTCACAGCTGGAGTAAATAGTTTAATATTTATATTGAAATATTATAATAAAAATATATGCATAAAATTTGAGCAATTCAAAAGCCATCTCCCGCTCTTTTACTTCGTATGGCAATGTACGCATATTTTTCATCCAAAATAAAATAGTTGTCAAATCATAATGATCAAATACAAAGACCAGGTTGTTTTATTATGTGAATCTCCAATGTCAAAAACGATATGACCTCAAAGGGATAGAAAGGTGGTGATGGCTTGTTTTGTTATTTGCACGCATAGAAAGTACCAAATAACCTTGAACATTTTGTTCTTATAATCCCAGTTAATCTGTTTGATTATTCAAAAAAATAACACAAATATGATAAAATATGAACTGATAACCTGACTTTAGGCCAATGTAATGCGGTGGTCAAAGCGACAATGCGCAATGCGTTTGTTGCGACAATCCTGGAAGCCAAGCGATTTTCTCTAAAACCAAATCAATTTTCTTTTTTATACGGTGCTTGGCATTCTTTTTTTAATACTTTGCAAATACATGGTAATGTATTTCTTTGAGAAAAATTTTAGTTAAAAAAGAGCTTTCTTATTTTGGATGGCTTATAAAATGCAACAGAAACTAAATCAGAGATACAGTAGTATGTTACCCCAAAAATAAAGTATAGCTCCTATCTATGAGAGCTTTATTCTCTACATGTCACAATTAGAAAATAGAAATTGGGAAAATCATATCTAGTATTAAATTTCTTGTTTCAATTATGAATAAGCTGAGTCCACTCCGACATACCAAAAAAAAAAAAAAAAAAACTTATATAACCATAAGTAACGTGATCAGAGCATCATACATGTACACGTATCATCGACTAGAAACAGTCATAAATTTTTCAATACATATGCCATAAACCCAAAAGCCCTGCCTATGATAATTTCCAAAAACGGATAGCGTACTGATGCAATCATTACTTCCCAAAGTGCTAACAACTTCAATGATGCATAGTTATTGCAATACCAAACATGGGGGAAACTGCCTGTCCGACAGGTGGTGACTGCCTGAAACGTCAGAGGACCTGCAAGATTTTTGATATCGCAGGTCTTCTGGATTGGCAAGATCTGTGACAATACAATACATAAAAATAAATCACATGCAAAAGTAGACTAACGGGAATAAAATACTTAGTTCAGACCAGCACAGAATTGGGAGGACCTGCAGATTTCTTGTAGTGCAGGTCCTGGTTTCCACGTCTCCAATTTTTCCCCATGGCTGTTCAATACAATGAGCAGTAGCACTTGTACGCAACAAAGCATGGAACAGGTCCATAAAAACTGTAAATTTAAATTCCTTTAACTGTAGCTAAGAACGATATGGTTTTAATTTTTGAAAAGTCAATTTCAGCTCTCTATAATCTACTTCCGATGTCGACACTTCCGATGTTTTATTATCAGTTTTATTACACACCCTTTCAGAGAAAGAAGTATGATATTGTTCCAGATCATTACATTTCACCGCTAAGCAGACCACGCGTAGGGGACAATCTACAAATTCAAGATATTCAATTATAGATGCTTTTCTAGAACAAGTCGAGCGTATTATTAAGATAAACTTTGAGCAAATGCTTCATAATACAGAGAAAACAAGGCTCTTGTTAACAGAGAGTACATTGTACGCTAGGGGTGTATTAGCGACAAAGCTGGTTTACGTAATACCGACTGTCGTTATGGTGTTATCATGTTCATAATACGATATACATGGTTAATATTAAACAGGGAATTTCAATTTCTGTTTTCTGCAGATCAAATTGAAAATGATTATTTTAAAATCCTATCCTGGGGGTACGGTGTTCATATCCTATAAGAATTGGATTTAGAGTGAAGGGGAAACCTAAAGGCATGTCTGCGTATGTCTGCGTTCATGGGTCAGATTTCTTAACCCACTGTAGTGTATAAGTCAGTGAATATTAAGATCTCTTTGTTTTCTATTATCACAGATTGTCACGTAGATACGAAGACTGCCGTTATATTTACATGGTAACCAAATGTTATAAATTCCGTATTATCGAAACTTATTCAAAGTGAAAATAATTTTGAGAGTAACTGCATATTCAGTAATTTAATCAAAATGAGCTCAATTTCGACAGCAAAACGGATGGAAAAATATCTAGTTTGACGAATGGGTGTATATGAATAAAAAGAAGATATATACGTCTAAAAAAGAGCATATTACCATCATCAGCACAACTTTATGTGCATGGTTGGACATGTGCATGGTTAGACACCCATTTCAGACACATTGGGAAATCGTTAGGGTTCGCTACAGGCTTGAGAGCATGCTTGTAGATATAAAAAACCCATCGAATACGGCGTATTGTGTTGAAAATAATATTTCTGAAAACCTTTTATTCAGAGTTTTCACTTACCCTGATTCTTTTTTCGGTGATTGATTATCATACGCTTGAGCATGGATTTGAGGAAGGCGGAAATCACCCTCGTCTTCTTCCTCACTTCCTCTTCTACGCGGTCTCTTAGCCATAATAAACGTCCAGGATAGTCCCTATTTATCTATTTCTGGCATAATTCACTCAGTATTGTTGGGTCAGATGTTGCCGTCAGCGAGAAACGTATCTTCAAGGAGTTAATCGGTATTTGATATAGCTCTCCACTTAAGATACACCTTTCAATGCAGTTTGGGTTCAGTTAATCCATAGCATGTGCAAACACTTCTGGACACACATACACGTGTGTATAGTTGCTATGTGACCTGCGTCCAAAACAAAGGTCACCTTCAGGTGTACCGCCTGAGTGATTAAGTCACCTGTAAAGAGATTTCACCGGTTCTCGCTTCTTACTCGCTGTCATCTGTAAATATTCTCGCCGCCTTAACGCGTAGTAGCGACTCTTGAGTAAAGAGCACAAATTCTGAGCAAATCTTTAAGAAAGATGGCCGCGCTGTTTATCTCTCATCTGTTCAAACTTTTTATTCGTTGCCACCCGCTTTAAGTTAACCTTGTTTTGGTGTTTATAAAGGAAGCTTATTGTCCTTCTCAAAACAGACATTTGATTCGTTTGAGCCCTTGACTGCGAGGGAACAAAGGAGGGTAAAGGCGTGCCGAAAATTTTACTAAAAAATATAACACAGTGTCCATTTTCTTTTAACATTCCATTAAATATTTACTGTTATGAAAAAGTAAAAAATTAAAACACTTTAGACAACGGATTGAAAGAAAGCGATTTAAAAAGAAACGGTAGTTTTTATCCTTCTCTCCCTAAGGAAGCGCGTTCTTGTCGTAAATTGAAAGGATATAACAGCGTTGTTGGCTCCTCTGTGAATGCACCCATTCTATTTGTAACAAAAACAGACGGAACAACAACGGTGTACAGTATCAAAGTACACATTTTAGAAAACTATCGGTGTGTAAAATAACAAGATAATGTCAACCCTGAATGAAACATTACGTGTGACCTGCAACTGTGGATTTTCTAGCTTGATTGCAAAATGAGTTGATATGAGGGAAGGGGCCAAAGGTGGTTGCAGGTAGGGGGTATTTCAATGGTTTGATACAATGGCCTTCGGTCAGTCGTCTCAAAAAGAAAAGGGGGAATTTCTGTTGTTTTCCACTCTCCCCCTACCTACAGACATCCCAACAGCACACATCCATATTAGTTTTAATATTATATTGTTTATGGGACTTAAGCAATGCGGATTTTTATTTATTGTTTTTAAAAGTTGCTTCTCAACCTAAGTAAAGGATTAGTTTCATTATTAAAGCAAATTATTCTCTTTCTTACTTTTAAAGATGAAACACCAAAAACTACCAGTGTCCTTGCAGTCATACAACTTGCTGGTTAACTAGCTGTGCTCACTACCATTGCCTTTACCATAAAATAACAAAAACGCTTAGAAAGTGCCCTCAGCTAATCGGTATGCATCATCCTTGCAAACCTATGATTGACACAATTCTTGTTTTCATTAGAAATTATTGTTAAGCACACCAAAATTACTCTCATCTTAGATTAATGAATTGTTAGTTTCTGAAAAACATGTTTAAGAAAAAAATATTTAAAAATCGTCCAGTGACTATCGTTATGTGCAATTTTCAAATAAAACTGTTCATCACTCAATTGACTTGAAACTTATATACCCTTTTTTATGAATCCACTCTTTATCTTTTGTCTTAGTCGATTGAATGATTCTACGCATTAGTGGCATCTCTTCCTGTTAGAGCTGAACTTTTAGTACGGTCTTTAATTTCATTTTGCCTACTTAAAAGGAGTGCAATATGCCTGTGAGATACGAGTACTATTCTCTATAAAGAAAGTATGTAAACTTACTCCTAAAATTCTAAACTTCTGTTTGATTTGTTAAAAATAGACTACCAAGATCATTGTCCATTCAGTACACATTGTCCGTTAGTGCTTAACAATTGAACATTTAACCCTCAAAGCATGTTTTCTAACAAAATAATATCTTTGAGTCTTCTAATGTATTTTCTACAATACTCCGGTCGCTTACAGAACAATGGTTTGATCATAAATAACAACTATATGCTTGTCAATCTGACCGTAAAACGTGAATCCAATGCAATGTTTACCAAGTACGTCATTGTTGTAAATAAACTAAGAACCTCTTCCTTCTGCCCAAGCTCTAGGCCAATAAAAACCACAAAGGAAGACGATCGTTTTACACCATAAGAAAAATAATGTTATGGAATTTACCATAACTTTTTTCTTAGCTTATGTACGTGATTATTTACTCAACTTTTGTCTGCATGTCCATAAAACGCATGTTACGAGTACAGTTAAGGTAATACAGCTCTGATCTATGGATCCATAAAAAGCAAAACTTAATGATTGCCTAGAGATTAGCTGACATTTTGACGTCTCGGTAAACGAAACCGGGTAGATAAAAAAACGCATCATCGTTATTATCCACATAATTCATCAAAGATTCAAATAATATATATATATATATATATATATATATATATATATATATATATATATATATATATACTGTCTTTGTACTGACTCAATAGCATTTATCATATCCATGTTAAAAAGTGCTAAAATCACAACCTAATCACGAGATGCTGCAATCCAAAATTACGGAGTTTTCTCCTGTAATTTCTTATAAAAGGTTATTTTATCGTTGTTCTACACAGCCATCTCAGTTTGTCTTTTTACTATAATCCATTCCTTGGCAACTACCATACATGTACATGTATCTTTATCCCTCTATAGCCCCGGTGGTCGTGAAGCAAATCCTGCTATATATCTGGTAACTATTTACTATTTTGAAAAATTAAAATATTTAAAAATATGAAATATTAAGTCCAATAGATACTTATATCGACTTTGTTTTTAAATATTCCAAGTATAAAAAAGTATAAAGTATAAAAACATGGTAGATTGCTTATAATCAACTAAACATGTGGTGATTCATTATTTTCCCTTATTCTTGTCAAATGTATCATATATATATGAATTTGAATTTGGACATAGTATTGTTGCAGGACGAATTAATGCTAGAAATTATTCTTAAGTTTTACACCAACATATTTGCAGGTGTCCTCAAATCAATTTTGATTAATATTATCACGCAGAAGTGTTCAAACAACTTCCAATGAAAATCAGTTGTGAACAAACAGTACTTTAACCTATTCAGCCACATATAGTTGAAGTGTAATTTGAAGATGTTTTTGATCTCCTAGGTAAAGGTGGTGAAAGGCACGAGATTAGTATGCCTAGTTCAAGCTGTCGGTTGTATTTGTCAAAGTCAACTTTAGGACAGTAATCCGTCTCAAACACCGCCGAGGAAAACTAGCTTTTTAATGGGTGCGCAGAGCAGCTGACACGGTAAGAATCTTTTTCAATTAAGTTCAGGCATGCCTCTTTGTACATCATTTGTGCCACTTCGGCAACGTTTCATTGAACCTTTCATGATAATATCTATGAAAGGCCATTAATTTATTACGTGAAATCTGACTTATCTCAACAATATCATCTAGTCCTTACAGCTGCAACTTTTATAAATAGCAAGGACTACTATTAATTAAAACAACAACGTTAAACATCCGGGAAATAAATGAATAAAGGTTTTTACCAAGGTGTTACCATAAAATGGGCGTTCAAAATTTCAAGCGATTATTATACTGTTTAAGTGAATTTTAGGTTACAACACATTCAAAAACAAACGACTCGCATTTCAATCACACCAGTTACTTTATCGCATTTTTCTCTGTCTGCCATTTGCATAGTCTATGTGTAGCCAATATGGCCCATGACCACACTTCATCTATGAGGAAAATTGCAAAAATATGCAAAAGCAGTAAAATTGCCCATAAGGCTCTATATAGGAATCAAGACCACAGTTCAAATCACCATAGCAACAAAACTAACATGGGTACCTACATTTTTTAACAAATCTTAATATGGATATTATAGTGTCAACTATGTATGTAAAAAATTAAAAGGATAACTACTCTTTATATGAAATTCAAAACTACACAATAAATGCAATCTAAATAACACACAGAAATATAATAAATTTCATTTTACCACCAAAACGGCAGTTATCGCAATTATTCTGAAATCTGTGCTAGCCATCGGACCATTGGACCTTCAATGATGGCTACCCTCCGTCACAATCTTTTAAGAGATAATTACCAAAAACATTTTATTTAAAAAAAACAATCGACGAGGTTTAAATGTCGGAACGGATTCATTAACCATTGGTAATTATGAAAAAAAATCGTCGTTTACCCCAGGCTAATCCGGTGTAGGGCACTTTGTCCGCCAAAGTAAAGAGTTGATATGCCTTTAAGAAAATTCTATCACACAGATATATCATAAGGACATTACCTTACATATTTTCATTAAGAAAAACTGCTACCTGTAATGCCATCAGAACTGTGACAGGGGCGAGTACCTTTAAAATCCATTTACAACAAAGATATGCAGGACAAGTAACCATTTACACTGTCTGTTTGTTTGTCTGTCTGTCTGTCTGTCTGTCTGTGCATCTCTCGTCCGCTCCTTTATCTCTTCCCTTGCTTTATTGCATGAAGTGCAGTCAGCTCAACTCCTTAATGTAAATATTGCCTATAAAATCTCTTATAGTTAGCGTTCAAATCATGTAATTATATTGTCCCAAAAACAAGTTTCACTCAATACCCACCGATTCTTTTCGTTTTGCTTTTTCACCAAAGATTCCGTCTCCTCATCCGATTCCCCATCAGACTCGTGGATCAAAAAAGTAACTTTGTTCCTTATTGTTGGTAATTTAGTCCCTTCCTTATCTGCCATTTTAAATTCTCCATTGTCTCATTGCATCTAATATTTAATACCGTTTTGCTGCGTAGATATCTTCGGTAATTTTTGATTGGATCTCAAATTGTTTTACATTAATTTATACGAATGTCACCCATCATGCGCAGCCATTACCTGACTCAAAATTTGTGCGGGACAGTGCTCCTTAGTAACGGGGCATTAGGAGGATCGTAGTCTAGTCCACGACCCATCAACAAACCACCTGTATGAAACGTGAGCCCTCCAGACGCACACCTACCCAATGCTATTATTTATGTAGCTGTACACATCTGGTGTTAAATTAACCGTATGAGCTTAAAAGCAGTTCAGGTAGTTCGAAATAAGGGGGGGGGGAGTCTTGCACAAAGAATGTCTGTACACTGAATTTCAGGTTGATGTTTTTTATTGTAGGCGATAAATTTTGCTTGGCTGGTTTTTCCCGTTTAACATCTGTTTAAAAAGATAAAAAGAGAACGCCTCGCTTCTTAGGACACGCTAACATGTAAATAAAGTATTTCCACACCCAATCCCCAAAAAGATGTGTCCTCACGTTTCTTTATTTTGCACTCCTTTAACATGACGTGTTTATATTTCGTATAATAAAAATACAAAACGCAATGCAAATATGAGACGGTAAATAAATTTAAGATTATTAATATAATAAATCAGCCCTTGGTCAAGTAGAATGCAAATAATAATACTATGCAACACACTAAGTATTTATTTAACGAGTTACATCATTGCAAGAAACTACTTTGAAGGCGTTGAAAATTGAAAAGAAACAACAAAACAGGTGGATTATTACTACCAGAGGTCATATGAAGAGGTTTTGCACTAACAGTCCAGTTCCAGTTTTAAGTAAACGAAATTTATCCTAAGCAGTATTTTAGTTCGTTTTGTATTTGCACAATCCGCGTAATCAAAGTTAAGACGAATAATCTTATGGCAAACAGAGAAGCCTCAAAGGCAAATGCAGGGGCTTAACGAGTGTGCTCGACTAATTTGGATAACTCACCTACAGCAATTCCATATACAATGACATCGCTACGAGTAGACGATTTTGATCCTACTCTCAATAAATGGGCAACGTTAAAAAAAAAAATAATAATAAAGTATACGACAAGACATCGCTTAAATATAACATATACGGCACAATTCGAATTTTGTGCTTGTCTGTGATGTAAAAATCAACAACAAGGTAACCTGACACAAATATAACAACGTTCGGGTATATGCCTCCAGAGTAGAAATCAACCGAAACCTGTTTTGATAAAGGGGGATTGATAAGACAATGTTTGATTAAAATATTGATTAAATTCAGACAATGTATGACATTTTTCCCTGAGCATGTATTCACAACCGTACACACTAAAACACACACACACACAGAGAGAGAGAGAGAGAGAGAGAGAGAGAGAGAGAGATGAACGCAACAATTAATCATTACATATCATTACCTAGACTGTGTTAACACTCTTCCAGATACAAAACTGCTAGCCAGCGTCTTAGGAAGGACTGGGACCCTCTCAGAGGTGGAATCAACGACAACAGTTTGTGAATACACCCTAGACAAAAATGGCAAAGTTTCCTGTGTCTTAGGGCGGCGGGACTCCGAACGTAACCTCATTCTGCCGTCAAAAAAAGTTCCTTACATGCTACAGAATCCACACAATTACTTTACAACTTTAAAGGTATTCTTATGTGGAATGATATTTATGTCCCATCCTTCTTTATAAGAGATTTCTTCTTGAAGGTTTGATCGCCGTCTGTTATTCCGAATGGTTCTTCTTATGCTTGTGTTTTGGTACGCGCCAAGATGAGTTTTTAAATCTGTGCTTTCTAGATGTCTGCTGTCAGTTCTGTCAATTCGTTGTTATCCTACCTTCCAACTGTCTAGTTTCGAAATTTCCAATTTTAGGTCAGGTTGAAATCAACAAAGTAGTTATTTATCGGTTGCGACGAACGCTGGCACAGTTTTTGACTAAATAAGATACGTGCCTTCGCATAAAGAGATAGCAGCATGTTGCTAATTCAACCCACGGCTTTTCAGGCATCCTATGTATAACATCCACCATCCGTTGGGAGTTGCTGCTAAATAATAAGTTACTCAATAAATATGGATAGCGTTAAATGGATAGTCGTCTTTTGCATGACAGCCAATGAACATGACAAATGTGCCTCGACAAACTGTATCCCATAAGAATTGCAAATCCTATAATCTCACCTTCAGTGTTGACCACGATAGTGCAAGGTATTACTTTCGCGCTGATGGCTACGACAACAAATTGACCAGATCACTAACAATATTAAAATAACATTTGACCATTTTACCGGTGTAATTAAATTAAATATTGTTTTGGGGTTGGTCGCTGGGTGACCAGAGCGAGATTCTTTGCGTGACACCCTTATGGTAACGGTGATGGTACAGCTATGTAGACATAGAAAGACAAACATAGGCGGTGCTTGATTAACCTGAGGAAAGGCTATCCCTCTCTAAGTCAACACAAGCTGTTATCAATATCAATATCCACCTTGCTATGTTATCATTGTCCACAGACTGGAAACATTTAGATGCAACTGTTCTAGTGTTCACACATGGCAAGATATGTGTGACTTACGTCTTTTTACAAACGTCTACGTCATCGTGTGATTCTACATATGGTATAATTTTTCGTGTTTGAAACGACCCTAAATACGGCGTGCTAATGGAGCAGTAAGATTTAGGGAGCCGAATGCATCGAAAAGGGTGCAGCATTCTCAGACAACATGCGACTGTTCCACTGCAGACTTTTCTATGGCAATAGACAAAATACTAGTTTCGGGCTGCTTAATGCGACATGTAATGCAAGAAGGCAGTCTATTGAAAATGTCGAGGAGAATTAAAAGCCTGAAAGCTCAAAATAGAATAAAAAACCATGTCGTTGTTCGTGTGTACATTTGGTGGCGTGTCTTGTAACTTGGTGATGAAAATAACAGGGAAACATGCGACACCGATTTCTATAAATATGTCACACTCAAACAAGTAATTAATGAAATACACCAAAAAAATTTAGATCCTGTAAATTACAAAACGTGCCTAGAGTTGTAAATAGGAGACTCCGTGAACGCTTTTTTTCTTGCAAAGATTGAAGAAGAAAAGCTTTTCTTCTATTCCATGATATTTGATACATTAATCCCCAAGCATTAAGGATACGTATACACTAATCGCGCATCAAAATGAATATGCCAGCATCACATTCCTGCGGCCGATTCTGTTATAATTGCACTAAAATCTAATCCATATTCAAAGAGGAGACCGTTACAAGACTGTTATAAATGATAAGATGACAAGAAAAATTTCTCCTGTGGTGCATAGATGGGAGATGGATGAGTTATCAGCATTTTGATATGTCTTTGTTTGTTTGAAGTGTCTTTAAGGTATCTGGTGAGGCTATCAGCGGGATTGTGAATATAGTGATGAATTGACAGGAGTAATCCTCCATTGCGACGACCTGATATTGACAACTTGCAAAAAAAAAATCAAATACAGAGCAAGAGCCCGGCAACCAGTGGTGAATGATCAAGAGTGCTTTATAAGTACAGAGCTCCAATCAGCTGTCACTTCTACAATAGATACACTAAGTATTATGATTTACTTTTTTTTTGCCATGCACAAAAATATTGATCCGCACGTCTGATAGGCTACATTGCATTTTCAACTTTGATACAGTGACCCTTAAAAGTCCCATGCGGAATTGGTATAACTTGAGGCAACAGCCTCATTTCATTGAACGCAAAGTGGCTGAGGAAACTAGCCATTATTTGGTATGTGTGTAAGAACTTGACTAGAACTCCTAGTCAAGTGTCTCGCCTATACCCAGGTATTCACAGACATCTCGCAACAGGTACTGGAAAATGGGCCTATAAACTTCCAAATTCTAATTTATTTTTAAATATCATTCTTACTTAATTTTGATGCACATAGATTTCTTACATAGAAATACATGTAGAAACCTCAAAAAGCAGACGCAGAAAATAAGTAACTTACTGAAATAGAAAAAGAGAAAAAGAAACAGACGTGATCACGAGCCTTAAAACTGAGTTAATTTATTTATTCATTGCAATTCTAATACATTCGAATACGAACAATGCTTATAACCATTAACTACAGCTGGCAGTGCTAGTCTGGTAAATCACTGTTGTGATAAAAATATGAATAAAATAGTACTATATAATAATTAAAAATGTCATCTCATAATCATATATAAATCACCATATTTAAATGTTTCAATATCTAAAGGCACTAATGTTCTACACACACGTTGAGCTAAAAATTGATGGAATCTAAGTAAAATGTTACTGTAAGTATTTTAGATGGATAAAAATTACAAAACATTTTTGATAAAAAAACAACTTCATGATGACAAGCCTCGGATTTAAGATAATTTGTAACTAGTTTCCGTGAAGCAAGTTACTATAATTATAGTGCTTCCGATATTATTGATCACCAATGGCCGAAGGTACCGTCAATCTCCATGTTAAAAAGGCCTCGTATCCAGCAAAACGGTTAACATCTTTTTCTAACTTTCTAGAAGATGTAACTTATCAGCTGATAAAAGAATACCATTCATTCAGTCTCTTCTTACTGTTTTCTGATTTTTTTTCTTTTACAATTCCTCATCCTTAGTATCTGAAAAAAGATATAGAATGCATGTGTCCATTGTGTTTTATAGCACAACAAACGTCACCTCTACCACAATGTACAACATCAATCACAATCAGTGTTATCACCCTCGGATAGATAAAATTAGAGAACTAAGAGTACTTTGAAGCGTTAAAAAGCACATATGCCATTTGTATGAAATTAAGTTATTCTGTTGCGAATATGACATTTTCTTGTTCGACTTAAATTTCCCATAACTAAAATATTTGAAGTGATGTTCGTAATGAAAATCCCAAATTACGAGCATAGAGGTTCATAGTAGTGGGGGATGATCAAGAATTTAAAGCGGACTGATTGAAATTCAAATATCTATCTTAGCTCGCGTTTGGTTAAGACGTTTTGAATACATGTAAGGTTGACAATGAGCATTTGGGGATATGTACCAAAAATAAAAAGCAGTAGGATTTTTTGCAACATGAAATCCCCCCCCAACCACAACTGGAAAAAAAATCAATATCCCAACTCCCGACTTACCGACTTTGACTCTAGCGGCTTGCTGAACCACGCCGTATTTATTCTGTGCCACGCAGCTATAGTCGCCCTCGTGGTGCTTGGCGAGCTCCATGATTTGCACCCATCCAGTCACCTGGTACTTCTCGGGCCCGCCACGAGAACTGATCGAGATCTTATGATCGTTTCCTGGAAAAAAAACATGTACATTCTCGATAATTGTCGGGATCACAAGCATTATGGCAGATAACTTGTTGAACACGTTCTCGACGTCCTGCGTGCAGTATGAAACTAAGCATTTCCCATTATGCTGGCACCGTGCCAAGAAATGTTCTTACCTGGTCTTGGACGAATTCAACCTTTTTTTGTCCAAGCCCTGTTTAAAATTTTACTCCTATCCTCATCTTCCAATGGGGCTTGGCGTAGTCGTCCTAATCTCAAACCGTCCTGTTTGACTGGGACTAAATAACATGAGCTGTTTCGTTGGAAGCAAAGTCCCAAATTAAGTTGCTTATATCATTTTATGGCACATGTCTCGAAAATACATATAAACCCACAAGACACATGATTATAATGAATTTATGCAGCAATTACTGATAGGGCCTATACCCACGATGAAAAATGACAATAATTAAAAGAGGAAAATGTGCAGTGGCTGCTGAAATGCAAGATATCGGTGTTCAGGTCGATGAACGATTATCATCATCAATCTAGTGGATTACTTGGCCTTAGGGGGCGTTAGTAACATCGACCCAAGCATAATCCATTTCTTCTGTGTCGCAAATTTTAAGTGTCTAGTTTGTGATTTAAAAGAATTCCCTGTCATTCAGAGAAGCAACCTATGCTGAAAATAAAAACCCAAATATGTATTAATTACTGTAAAGCGACAATTGCGTGGTTGCCACTAACCGTATTATTTTATACACAAGTCTACATAAATTAGTTAAAATGATTTGTCAGTGCTTAAGTGCTTAAAAGGAGCCATACTTTTTTGACAAGCCAGTGAAAGAAAATGCCCATGAAATACTTGTTTGTCACTGTATACTTGGCTAGGCTTTGTTGTTGTTGTTATCCATTCACGGAAATGGCTTTGATTCAGAGCACATGACTCACAGGCTGTATTTCCCCAATTATCAACCCAAGCACAGCCCAAACTTGATCACAAGATTCTCTTTTTTTTCAGAACATGCACAGTTAACCTAATCGAACAGTGTTAGGGCGGGTCATTTTCCAAGCTTGGAGATGTTTAGGACCGCTTGGATGCAACCAGTTCGTAAACAACCCACGTTTTAGCAACGAGCTTACAGACGCAGATAAAATGCTGAAACTAGTTTGGATCTAAAACATGTCATCAAACGAAATTTATTAATATGTTATATATATCAGGCGAGCAATGATATCTCTCTTAGCACCGTGCGCCCAAAAGATATAAGCAATGAGACCGGCATTTAATTGCACAGGTATAACAGATCCAAAGCCAGATGGAAAATAGCTATGTTTTCAAAAAAGTTAAAACAATTAATGTTTGAGCAGAACTTGAAGACTGGATGTGTTTTTGTTTTTTATTCAACCTGTGCAAAGAGAAAACGTGTAACGGATTAGAGTGAGCAGAGAGCACTGTATATTAGTATTGGCAGTGTAAAAGGAATCGTGTCGTAAACTGCCAATTGCCACATACTGTTGTGCATGAGGCCTTAAATCTTTCGCCATGTAATTCAGGGCGTACTTGCACAGACCTTAACAATTTGTCTTTCTTCAGAATACGATAATATAGCAAAACAAGCATGACTAATGAGCACCAATGTAATTTTGACACATTCGCCAACAACCCCACCTTCCTGTGAATCAGTATTTTCACAGGATCGTGAGCGTTTAAGGGAAGTGGGGTTTTA
Organism: Lingula anatina; assembly: GCF_001039355.2. The sequence continues at coordinate 920,205 of NW_019775857.1, forward strand.
TAAAGAATAACCTTGTGGCCCTTGCCAACTTTAATAACGATTTCTTTTGCTGCCTACGAGCTTTACGAGCCAGTGTGATTGATGAAGTAGACTGGTATTTTGTGCAGGAAGTGGCCGTCTCGCCTTGGTTAACCTTTCCCATTACTAATATGACGACGATATAAACAAATATAAAGATAATATATAGATGAAGGACAAAATTTATATCATTTGTCAACAATTTGGCACAAAGGGCACCTCAATTATACCGCTGTTTGAATGATTCAAAACATACATTACGTCATTTACAGTGTTTGAATAGTTAATTCTACATCCTTTCCACCCAATTCTGCTTGGCTCGAGTGGAACCTTTCTTTATCTGAAAGGTCTAAAATTATGTCAGGCACTTAATGCCACTAATCTGGAGCAGTCATAAACCGGCAGGTTATTTTCTAAGGTGATACCTCATTTTCGACCTCAAGAAAATGTTGCAATTCGTCGGAAACGAGGTGAGAATAATGGCATTTATATGTATGCTACATGTAGTGGTACTTACTGGGTAAAACGAACGTCTTGTTGTCCACTCTTTTCCAAGTCCACTCCACTGTGGGCACTGGGAATCCAGACACCTCACACGCCAGCACCACATTCTTATGCAGTTTGCCTAAAGTGTGGCTTGGGGGAGAATCTATTCTCGGGGCTAAAAAATAAAATTAACACAAAAATCAAACAAACAAAATTAAATTCATCAACATAGGAGTGCAGAAAAATGATAATTGTGGACTAAAATATAATGATTAAGTAAGTTGGATAGAAAATAAAAGATCTGAAACTCATTCATCCCAATGTCTCTTGCTCAGACGACCAATAAATGGTTATTTGATGGGCAATGAGCCTCAAGTCTAGTTTGGTCCGATGTCTGCTACTTTCTTCATTTTAAACCTCCAAATGTGAAACAATGGAAGAACCCGCCCCCGTCGACTCTGAAACTCAGTCTTTTGGGAGTTACTTGCTAAATGCAAGATCAAGGATAAGATTAAGTGTGAAATTCAGGGTGGTCCGTAATTCCTGCTCAGCCTTGCGCAGTTGTGAACACCATGCAATCTGTCAAGGCAGCATACAAACCAAATACCCAACCAAGGCAGTATACCAGACCCCACCAAGAAATCTATTAAAGCCTAGGCCATCTGGGAAACACATACACCAGAGAAAAGATAAATAGCAGTTGCAGATACAAACCTTTGGAAACAATGGACATTATCGTCAGCTTTATGGCGACGACACATAGCAACGGTTCTTATGCTAGCTAATAAGTGATGTCTCATGTAGCTTAATTTGATGAGAAAAACATGCACACTGAAAGTCAGACAGACCTAGAGAAAATCATACTTTATCGGGGATTGTCCTTAAAAATAAGATGGGTCGGGAGAAATGTACAAATTAAATGTTCTATATTCTTACGCACCGACAGCAGCTGCAATATGTGATAACTTTCGCGTATAAGGCTTGTGATTTAGAACACTACGTTTATACAGCAGATACAGCAACACTGAATTAAAACCTACCAATAACAGACTCTTGTTAACTAGCACTTTTCATGAAAGATCCATCATCCCTTTGCTACCATCTCTATGCTATACCATATACATTGTACGCACAACATGAGGTGAAACATCAGCTTACTTCAGTCAAAAAGGTTCAGGTACCAGAACATACAGTGCATACCAGCTTTCGACCGTCAGCCAAGTTCTGTTTACCTGTTACATATTTTGTCGTTCCTGGTATTTGTATGAAAATAGTAAATGCGTACAACTATCAAACCGATTAATCTTTGGGTTTGGTCACTTTTTGTAGTGCGGTGAAGCAGAGCGGCTAGATCATTTTCAGTCTTTTCAGTTTTTGCATTGACAAACTGAAGTATTGCGTTTGAATATTTTAGGATTATCAAACCTATTGCTAAAGGTTAATAGCACAGCATGTTACCTAATCCGGATAACAGAATGCTTACATTTTAACAGCTATAGATAAAAATAAATAACACGTAGTTATGCAAACTGGAATCTGAGATCGGACATGTGGTATGCTGATGCATTTAGAAACAAAGTTCTATTTATACGAATGTCTCAATGATTCTTCGATGCTTTTTTGACATGCAAATATCATTCGAATCATGCAGATGACATTTTGAGAAAAACGAGAGTCAGAAGTTGGTGCGTTACTACAATAATGATAGAAGGTGGCCTTCTCAAAAGAGATTTGAGCACCTCATCCTTTCTTCATACACGTGCTAAGTCTGCTTGAAGACACGCTTTCATACATTTTCAATATTTTTGCACATATCTACAGGAATTCCACAAGTCCGTGTCAGGAGGGTTATAAAGCTGTGCTCGTGCTAGGGCCCCTGGCAGCTGCTGAAAACGGCCAGTATATAATTTCCCTATTCCCGTGGTTGAATGACCAAATAGGAGAGGGGTGTCTGTGTTTGTAGATTATATAACTGACTGATTATTTGAACCTGTCTATTTTGAGAATTATAATTAAACTAATGGTGAAATGCTCATGAGATGAATTTCGAGTAGTATTTTGGTTGAATATTCTTGATAATGAATTTAGATGCACGCTACAACCACAAAAGTTTGAAGATACTGCCCTACGGCTCATAGAAAACGCATATGAATGAAATAGGAATTTATTGATCTGTGTACTTAGGTAAGTGAAAAAGAAGTGCCTTCAAGCGATTTTTTTCCGCTTAGAATAAAAAAAATATATGTCGATATTCCTTTCAGTTCCTATCCAGTATGGTAATAATTTAGCAGTAGTATGCGGCAGACAGGGCATGTGGATAACTGCCTTTCGGCAGAATCCTACTAATGGAACCAGACGTGTTGATATGAAAATAAACGGCCGTATATAAACTGTGTACAATCTGGTCTTCACATGGAAAATCTTTTATACCCTTTACCTAAATTCCAGGGAATGGGGCGTCACATAAAAACTTAACCTTCATATCTTTAGAAAAATACATTGAAAACACCTGCTATGATTTTATTTAACGTAAATCCCCTGTTAATATAAAATTCAATATTACATGCAAAGAAAAAATAATTGAAAGGAGAGTAAAGGCGTGCTACATTTTACTAGACATATAAATGAAAACCAAGCAAAAAAGCTACATTTGCACTTGTTAGCGCATGTAGGTGTAAACTATGAGACACCGGTTACTGCTATGCCATTATACATCAGAAACTTATATGAAAACATAGTATCAACACAAACAAAAAGGTGCACTAAATGGTGTTTTTGTTTTTAACCTACTTACCACTCTTACAAGGTCCCTTCCTAAACACTTTGATGTCCTTGCCAGTTTGCTTTTTAGCAGCAGAAAGATCACACATGGTTTTGTAGGTCTCCCCGTCAGAGCCACAGACGTGTTCGTTGCCTTCCATGCACATACAGATAGCCTCCTTGGGGGCATCTGGAGAAATGTCGTCTCGGAGAACGCATTTGAGATTATCCCCACAGTGACCGAAGTAGATATCTGGGCGGGTGACTCCAAAAATATCGCACAGCTCCCCGGCTTTCCTTCCACAAACCTTGCAGCAGTGACAGCGGTCTTTCACAAGACCGGCCTCGCAAGTTGAAAGATCCGTCTCTTTAGGGCAGCGATTTAAATCACAGATCGGACAGTCATCGGGTATCTGCTCTCGGGTTGGCTTCTGGGCAAATGCTAGCACAAGCAGGGCGGAGAAAAGCCCCAGATACTGGCCTATATTAGCCATCTTCTGAGGGATTGCCTTACGCAGAACGGAGTTCCTACTCACCACAAATAGCCAAACCACCACAAATACCAGCAGCTAGTCCTCCCGAGATATTTGCCCACAAAAGCACCCGTGAGAATACTTGAGTTTATAAACTGGTACTAAAATGGCTTCTGAACACCCGCGCTCCAAGGCTTAATCCCTTTAATGACCTTCAGTTTACATTTGGTTCAAGAAAATGTTCTGGCGTTTAGCGCAAACGTGCAATGTTAGTTAATCACCCTATTTTACCGACTATATAAGCAGAATAAATGCAAGCCATCTGGCCCGCTTACTTACATACGATTATGTATCGGAAGCATTTTGCAGACGATTCTTATATATTTCTCAACTTTGTATTTTGTTTGGTGTTAAGTTAAGAGGATTACCGTATAGTGGAAACTGCGGTCTTCAGGAAGATGTATCAAGTTTCTAAAGACTGGCAGATGTTGATGTCCATGCACAGCGCCCTCTGGCTATTCATTATACACTCAAAACTGAGATATGCAAAATTATAGCCTGACAATTCATAAAATATATGACTGGTTAAAGTAATAATGTTTTTTTTTCAGGTGAAAATACAACAAACCATAAAAGATATATAATTTGGCATTATAATTTACACATTTTATCCTGATGCTTCAGATCGAGAAACCAACAAATACTTTCAAGATTCCCTGCCGCATTTGATGCCAGTGTAACCTAATAATAATTACTCGAGTAATATCTTAAAAGAATTAGAAATATGTTGGGAATTTATCCGGGATGTATGCTGTGCACTTACCAGTAGATTAAAAATATANTGGCACAGCTCCCCGGCTTTCCTTCCACAAACCTTGCAGCAGTGACAGCGGTCTTTCACAAGACCGGCCTCGCAAGTTGAAAGATCCGTCTCTTTAGGGCAGCGATTTAAATCACAGATCGGACAGTCATCGGGTATCTGCTCTCGGGTTGGCTTCTGGGCAAATGCTAGCACAAGCAGGGCGGAGAAAAGCCCCAGATACTGGCCTATATTAGCCATCTTCTGAGGGATTGCCTTACGCAGAACGGAGTTCCTACTCACCACAAATAGCCAAACCACCACAAATACCAGCAGCTAGTCCTCCCGAGATATTTGCCCACAAAAGCACCCGTGAGAATACTTGAGTTTATAAACTGGTACTAAAATGGCTTCTGAACACCCGCGCTCCAAGGCTTAATCCCTTTAATGACCTTCAGTTTACATTTGGTTCAAGAAAATGTTCTGGCGTTTAGCGCAAACGTGCAATGTTAGTTAATCACCCTATTTTACCGGCTATATAAGCAGAATAAATGAAAGCCATCTGGCCCGCTTACTTACATACGATTATGTATCGGAAGCATTTTGCAAACGATTCTTATGTATTTCTCAACTTTGTATTTTGTTTAGTGGTAAGTTAAGAGGATTACCGTATAGTGGAAACTGCGGTCTTCAGGAAGATGTATCAAGTTTCTAAAGACTGGCAGATGTTGATGTCCATGCACAGCGCCCTCTGGCTATTCATTATACACTCAAAACTGAGATATGCAAAATTATAGCCTGACAATTCATAAAATAGATGACTGGTTAAAGTAATAATGTTTTTTTTTTTCAGGTGAAAATACAACAAACCTTACCATAAAAGATATATAATTTGGCATGATAATTTACACATTTTATCCTGATGCTTCAGATCGAGAAACCAACAAATACTTTCAAGATTCCCTGCCGCATTTTGATGCCAGTGCAACCTAATAATAATTACTCGAGTAATATCTTAAAAGAATCAGAAATATGTTGGGAATTTATCCGGGATGTATGCTGTGCACTTACCAGTAGATTAAAAACAAAATACATCCGAAATCTCTTGGCAAAAATGCAGTAAAAGGATTGTGTCGGTTGAGTTGAGCAACTGATGCAATTACATAAAAGGTATAACCATAGCAGCTTCTGTGACATTGTTGAAGGTTAAATTTTGAGGACACATACATGTTTAAAAGAAACGATGGTAATGCTAGGAAATGCCAGGTTACCAAACCTTAGTCGAGACGCCAGGGCGGGAGATGTTAAAAAATTTACAAACATCGCGGCCTAGACTTAAAAAAATAAGATTTAAAATATGATAATCAATGGGATGATGAATTGAGCATTTCATGTGAGACAATTGAAAAATAAAATGCATATTTGACTTGAAACAAAATCTAGTGATATGTGCGATTCTGAACATTTTGAAAGACGCGTGATTGCATGACTTGTTCAAAGTTTAAATTGGCACGCTGTCCGGGTTGCCAGATTTTATCATTGGAATGTCAACAGTAGATTATAGTGCACGATCTATCATGAATCAACCGATTATTGATTTTTGATAGGAGATTCATGTTTGTCTTTCACTACAAAATGAAAAGTCAGTTTGTGGGGAAACAGTCCAATATGACTGTATGGGTGTATGTAAAATTAAGAAGCACCGATAACAATGTCATATAATTTTAATTGGATCAATATCCCAATCAATTAATCATACATTGTCTACGGCAACAAGGCTATAATACAGCTGAAATGCTAGTAGACGTTTACATAATCAGTTTGAAAATATTCCATCCCGAAAACTGTATAGTTAATTTAGGACCTATTTGTCTTCTATCTGCTAAAATCGCTCATTTCTCATTCTTTTGATTTTATTAGAGTCGACCTATGACTATTAAACTTTCTTTATCTCATGCGTAAACTTCCATCGTGGTATGTAAGCATAGAGATAACTTACAGTCCCGCAAACATCCCCATCATGGACTGAAGGACAGATATTAGCGAGGCAATGATACACAGAGTTATCGTCTATATTTGTGGTGTTAATCTCAATCACAATGAATTTTTTTTTATCTTGTGATCTATGTCCTGGCGCAGTCATGATTTTTTTCTGTTGAAAGAATCTGCATATAAGTGCATATCAGTGCACGCTTTTATGCACTATTAATATATTTTTGAAGCATATCTTATTTTGGCATGCAATTTTACTAAAATGTTGCCACTTGTAAATTAAAGAATTTTAATCAGAATGACGACATCCAGTTTTCCTATTTTCAATATAATCCCACGAAAACATTTTAATCAAGCCTTCGTTTTTCCCAAAAATATTTCCAGAAATGCATGGCAATAGGCGTGAGTTGGTTTGTCGTACCGTCGCTAGGCTCAATAAATGATGGGATTGTTAACAAGATCAATTAGCCTTAAAGCAAACTGGCTCATAAAGGGCGTTAATTTTATGTAGTTACCTCGTGCCTGCCAAGAACTCTAAATAATAAGGAATTGCAGAAAAAGTATCTCATTTGTACCCTCTGGTATCAGGGACTCCTAAAATAGTACACAAAATTACAGTGTGAGCCATTCAACATTTCTGTAACAGACTACTAGCGCACTCTGTGGTCAGAGAGTATTTCATCTGTATACTTGTCAGCAGCTGAAATATAATAGTTGAAATCAGTAAAAAATAATAATAAACACTCTTTGGAGTTCTGCCACAGACTTACCTTCTCTTCCGAACTCTTTGTGACCTGCGTGGGGCATCAGCTTCTACCAGAAACTGCACGCTGCGGTTTATTGCAGGGAGCTTTAAATCGGAGTCCCTCCCCGACCTGTCTTCATGCATGGCAGCTATTGTCCTGTTTCACGTTATTCACAGCTAAAAAGAAAAATCATATTGCTCAGCAGTGTCAGCACACTTTGGAGATGAAGTTCACTCATGATATCCACAAACGAAAGCTACGTTGCTTTTTTCTTTTATATTTTTCTTTTGCATTTTTTTTTCTTTCATAACAAATTAAAATCTAGTCCGATTTTTTTTTTAAGACTTCGGGTTCGAATGAACCTTTCACTTGATCTAAAACCCGCCCCAGGTCTGTTTGCCTTAAACTTTTGGAGCCGACAGCCCGTTAGTACACAAAGCAGTTAACGAACAAATTTATTATGTGAAAGAACGAATCCAGCTGATATCTCATAAAACGCCAATACGTAAGAGCTCAGATTACAATGCATAAAGTCGTTTAAACATTTTGAATTAAAACAGAATCCCTGTTACTATAGACAGATAAAACAACCGAATAAGACCATTGATAAAAGACTCAAATTTGTTCGTCGAAAGTCAACTCAAGTGAAAAGGTCGTGTTACTTCGGTTAGACCCGTTTATATTTTATTCTACCGTCTATTCCTGATGTGTATAGGCGTATGGGAAGAGACGCACCTGTTCCTTAGTGCAGACATTTTTAAAGTAGTAACGCCCAATAAGTAAATGTATATTTAAGGCATTATATCCTTGTTCAACAGCATTTTAAAGTCCAAATCAATGTCATTTACTTCGATTTCTTAAAAATATCTAATTTTGTAAAGGGGGAATAACTGATTCCAGAAATCATTTATTATATATATTGATTTAGTGTTTTTGACCAGATAGGGTAAAATGAAAGAAAATTATCATGTTATAATGAGAAATTTGGCGTTTTTAGTCATTGAACAGAAACTTAAGTTAATTTGCAGAAACAGCAACACACAGACCTCTTTTACATTACGAACAAGGGAGAAAAAAATCTTCGGTACTGATAGGTACAGTAAAAATTTTAATAATTAAAGGTATCTTATCCTGCCAAATCGAATTTTCACCTAAAAAATTCTCATACGTGCGAATCATTGCTCCGTCCGTCCCTACAGGTGATTACGATGTTTTAGATCGTTTAGACTGCCATTCCTGTCTACACAATTCAGACTGAATTGCTGACATCAGATATTTGTTGTGGAGTTAAATTACCATCCAGACAACTTAGATGGTCACAGTTTTTCAACTGTTAGTCGACATGTTCTTTCTCTATGTGGGTCATCAGACACACTAATTGTCATTACAAATGCTCATGTCAATACCTCACATTTGAATAGGCTATTTACCTTTTTTCACATCCTAAATTTGTGTCCCATACCGAGCATCTTCACGTGGACCAACTGGGCAACGGTAGTTTCGTTATACTGATGTAGGACAGGCAGGGCTAGAAAACACTTATAAAACGGTGCGTGTATTTTCAATGAGCCTAGTAGCAGATTAGATCATTCGGATTCGTGAAGGTACCTACAGATAGCAACCGCGACCCCCGCTCAGAAATTTGAGTCAGCGAAGGCCGTAGCAACGGTCCGGGTGCCATTACGTTACTGTTTGCGATGCACACAAAAAAGTGCAAACAAATATAGGTAGACACTCTAATAGGCCATTGCTTCATATCGTTTTGTTGTGTTACCAAATGAACTAAGCAAATACTACAGCATATTTATCATTATTGACATAAGTGCAGGTAAATATTCCTGCCACAATAAACAGTGACAACTAGAGTAAGTAATGTGGAGAAAAAACTCACTCACACAGTGATAATGGCAAACACGCCAGTTTGGCCTTTTTTTATAAACAAATCATCCATCAAAAGCACAAAATATTAAAGAGGTCCAATCAGAAAGTCGTCAGTCAAGTTTCAGTCCATATTCGCATTGTTAACTTTACTTTAGGTTTATGAGTTGTTGCGTTTTTACTGAACTTCACTGATGGCACCAATCATAAAACCATAAAACTCAAGATAAATTTCTTTTTATAAATTATATATTTTAGAGAGCAACAAGAAAACGATTAGGTCAAATTTTCAAAGCATCTTTTAGAAGACGGTAATAGTATTTTTAAAATTGTTATAAGAGTCAGCCTCCATTCAAAAATACACATTCACACTAAGGACTAAAACATAAGTTACAGCCATTTTTTATTAAATATAAGATGTATATACTGTAGTAACAAGTGGTCCTCATTTAGACATTAATAGGATTCTCATATAAACTAGGCGTGATTGAACACACGCGGATCAAAGCATAACAGCACTATTTTCATGCTCACATTTTGGCATACAATAAATAAACTTCCAATAAAATTAATCAAACATAACATTCATATTGTTATTTTCTTCAGCATCTAGTATATTGTTCTATTGTTGAATAATTTTACATGGGAACTTTGAATAACAATAAACTTGATAATCATAACAAACAATTTTGAGCAGCATCCCAGAGTGGTCAAAAATAAAATAACACAAAATAAGCATCAACATAAAATCATCCATATATACATGTACTCTGTCAAAATTAAAGCTCAAGCATGCACATTTCATTTTCACCAAAAACTAAGGACAGTTCATTTTGCCCAAAAAATATATTATAAAAAAAATTGATCAAAAGAAGAAAATAAATGCCTTATTTGTGGGGGAAAATATACTGTGACCCCCAAAAAGTGACTTTTTTAAATTGCACATTCTCCATTAACCATTTGCTCTATACCTGAATGTCCCAACACACTTATATCATACTACATAAATTTACAGAAGTTCCAAATAGGAAAATACTGAGATAAAGCTTAACATAGTACCCTCTACCCTCATCAATCTGTAAATATAATATAACCTTTCAGCCAATCAAACAATGCTGCTACTACACATAGTAAATCTATCAATTTCATTCAGGGTTTTGTTTGTTTTTGTTTTCTCTACTGCATCTAGTGTTGGGTCAGCAACACCAGTTTCTTCAGGTTTTCCTTCCTTGGGCACTGCATCTTCAGAACATTCATTTTCTGCAGCCTCTGCCGCTTCCGAATCTTTTAAAAACTCTTCATTCAGATGGACACTCTTCAAACTAACCATGCTGTTAGAAAACATAGGCTTCATTGCAGTCAATGACTTTTCTGGATGAAATGAACTAGACATGTCTGTTGGCAGATCTTCAGTTTGATCAAAACTACTCACATCCTCAGATGACTGAGAAACATTCAACAGATCTTCTGTAAAGGAGGATTTCAGACCCTCTGCTAAGCTGCTCTGTTCATGTGCATGCTTGTGCTCCACATGCTGAAGTGACATTGACCTTGACCTTGGTTCAGGCTCAATATCATCGACAAAACTGGCAAATGTCACATTAGGTTGTGACCCATGAGTACCAGAATTTGTCCTTTTTCTGAGAATACTGGCATGGTCCTCACTCAGTGACCCTTTTCCTATTTGAAACAATGCTCTTCTGATGTCTGGGGATGATGGGGCTGGTGGTATAACTTCATCTTTTGGATCTGTTGAGGTTTTGCTTTTTGATTCTTGTTCTGCTCTGGCTTTTTGTTCCTTTATACAGTCTATTGCATGTCCCAGTAAGACAATGCTGTTAAAAACTTTGAATGTTATCAATCTGTAAAAAGAAAACGTAATTCTGAATAAAAAATATAAATGAACTGTATAATATAATACAAATTAGTTATATTTGATAAGCCACTCCCCCTCAAAAAAACAAATACTGCTGAACAGCATTATGTTACTTTTTTCATAAAATAACCTTTTTAATCTGTCAAATATTTGAGATAAAAAATATTTCAAAAATGATTTTCTTACCCAAAATAAATAAGAATAAGAATGATGATGTCAATTGCGCCTGCAAACTTTATGGATGTGTATATCATTTTAATCATGAGACATGTCAGTGGGAAAGGAATGAAGCCCATTCTCCTGGACACTTGGTCTGTGTGGTCAGATACAGCCTGAAATTAAAAGCATGCTTAGTGAAATGTATTCTCATTATAGTCATCTTGGCTAATGGTGTGATCTCTAAATGGTACTCATACTGTAATGAGTATGGACTCCATCAACTTACCTTTTTTAACTTGCTGTTTGCCATGTCATATGCTAGACTTATTTTGTATTCCCTGTATACCTGAAACATATATATAGACAGCTGTGATTTGTCATAATATAAACTAATAAATCACACAAAAACTAAGAACATGCAAGTCAGTTCAGATGCTGACGATTTTTAAATCAAATTAAAATATATAATAGTGGGAAATCAATTCTCAATCAACTGTTCTGATTATTTTTAAGTGTTAAAATGTTGCATATTTTTATTTCTTCAAAGTAATTTCATTTTTGCACTAACCTCAGATGCTATAGCATTGAACTTAGTGATGAAGGCATGCTTCACCCAGTCCACAACAACTTCTGCTAGCAGCACCATGATCATATCTGGGATGAGGAGCCAAAAGTGATCTGAAAATTGACAGCATGATTTTTTAAAATTCAAGTTGCCATGGGTAATCTAAACCACACACGTAACTTGAACAAAGCATTTCCCTGGCACCTACAAAGAGTGTAATGCAGATTTTTTCTTTAAAATTTTATTGATGCAACTCTTAAGAATTTTATATTTCAATGATTAAGTACATTGAAATATAAAAAATGGAATGTTCTATACAAAAAATATAAATATAATATAATAATAATTATTATTATTAAAAATTTCTATGTCGATAACACTAATACAAGGGATAGTTCAATAGCATTAGCTATTCTGTCTCCATATGCTCACCCTTTGATAGGATAAAAATCAGAAAATTGCAACTTACCAATATTCCAAGAAAATTCAGCCATGTTTCTGACAAACACCATAGACAGTAGGATAATATAATGAAACCTCTCTCTGACATCTGCACAGGACATTTGAAACAGGTTGTTTTTATCAAATTTCCTAAACACAGTGCCCTTTACTTCAACAAACTTGAAATAAAAGAAAAAGGAAAGATGAATGTGAGAGAAGCACTTTTCACCTCACCATAAAATACATAATGGCTATCACACTTGAGGTTATACATATACAATCAATGATACTGACAGGGTTTGGTTTTGTTTGCTAAATAGTCATACATAAAACTGTAACTTTTCCATACAAAACTGAACGTGTGCACACAGCCTTAACTTATTATCAATAAGGTGTAAATGTTCTCTTTCATACTTACATTATTGGACATCATGATTGTCAAGAGAGATTTGTTGTGGGAATTAAAAGCCACATTAAGTGTAGTTGTCTGTAATAGCACCAGGATTGTATGCAGGACTGAGCAGTTTATTAAGGAAAAAGATAACTTGATTGGTATGTACACGTACATTAAGACCCTTTTGCTTAGTAACTATGCAATATAATAGTACTGTTCCAACTGAATGCTTAACATTAATATCCATATATCAGTATAAGTTTATAAACATAACATTTTCAGTCATGAAGGACCAGCTAAATCAATATTGTTTTTAAAATGCTTATTTTCTACATTACTTCAGTTGTTTTCAGTGTAGGATACAGACATACAAACAAGCCAGCAGGAGGTGTGGTATGACACCCACATGTTCTCTCCTCCTGCTGCGGGGCTCTGTGGCTGTCCAGAACAAGGAATCCAAAATATCCTGTCCAAAGGAGGAAAACAATTTGTCTGCTATCTGAAATGAAAGGAAAAATAATTATTAAAAAAAAAACAATAATAAAATAAATTAATAAAAACTAGTACAGCATTAATTGTAGCAATCACATCTTATTAGGGGTGTATTTATGCTCAATATAATGAATAAATAGTGCACTCACACACAACACCTAACCCAATCACCAACAATCATTTGCTGACACTGGTCTTTGTACTGAAATGAAAACATCTTTTTTTAGGAATGCATGTGTTTAAATTGCATATTTCCTACCTCTAGCATGTTGAAAAATATGTAGAGTTTTATGATGGCCTGGCCCCGAATTATGTGATACATCATAGAAGTGTCCACATAGCTGACTGCTACACACACTATGATAAGGATTAATACTTTCAGAATATCACAGATTTCTCCTGGCTCCAAGACCCTGGATCTGGAAAAATAAAAGAAAAACAATTATACATTTACAAAATATATCAAACTATTGCCTTGCATCCCTTAAAGCTAGTGATTTTTTGCTATGATATTTCTAACACCCAAAATAAAAAAACTGTAACAGTTCTGAGTTGTGATAAAACCAGACAAAATTGATCAGTTGGTTTAAGAGCAGCAACTCTCTGTAAACAGGGACTGTAAACAAAAAAGAATTTTGCTTTTTGAACAGTTATGTTTCATGAGCACAGCAGCTAAGTTCTAGAGTTGGTAAAAAATTTTAAGGGGTGGAGAGGGATGTCAAATTTCTTCATAATAAGTGTATGTCATGCTTGTTAAACAACTTATCAATTTTCTCTGGCCTAAATGTTATTTTATTTCTCATCTGCATATACACCACAATTTATTTTTCAACAACTCAGTCTGGATGAAGAGATAGTTGGCTAATCAATTACATCATGGTTAAAACTCCTACCTTCCAAACATAAAACCACATGGCTGGGTAACAATCTTGAAGATGCCTAACATGAACCTGAGAGGCAGGAATGTCAAAACATGGAGGAATGCATCCACACATAAGAAGAAGCCATATACCAAAAACTGAAACATAATTAATGACTCATTTTACAAATCATATCACGTCACTTCAACAATTATTTTAATTTATTTCAGAGGTTGTCAGATTCGAGGGATTTAATATTAGACAAACATAATGCACAATGGACTATTTTTCTTGGTGTATTAAAAACAAATACTGCCCCACTAATCCCAACCCAGGTTTTTTCTTAACTGGGTCAGTGTAATGTTAATATCACTGGTTGAAAAGGCTTGAGATATTTTGCCTATGTGTGATATGCTTTTAAGCCAGTTCAGTAAGTTAATCACCGTTTCAAGCTCTCTTGGTGTTTTCATGAATGTATAGACCCTTCTTCTCTTTTCTGAAAACTTTTCTTCTTCATGTTCCAATAGGTAACCTCTGGTAAGCTCAGCCTTGAGATATTTCAACATAGAGATCTCTGAAAAAAATTTCCAGTACAATTAATCATAGAAAAACAAGAGGATATAAACCCTAATCATTAAATAAATATTTTTTTTAATTTAGGCACAGAAAAAAAGGATTAAATTGTATAAATTATGTAAGTTTTAAACACAATAGCAGCAAACAGATCTATGACTTTAATTACCTTACTAGGTTCTTACCTAGTGAGGCCTCATTTCACCCTGTGTTTCAAACTCTTGAGGCTATAAATAGTTATATCCTGGCAAATTTGTGTATCCTTTATGGTTTTTTTTTTTTTTTTTTTTGTATATTATTCACATTTGAAGAGCTTTTGTAATTGGTTAAGTTTGACAATATTTAAGTATCTTGGATGAAGAAAATGCCAGTGATATCACTGATATATAAAGCTTTGTGAGTTTGTAACACAGGGTTGAATGCATTGTAAGGTCAAAAACCATACATACTAAAATGTGCAATGCAGCACAACACAGCACACTACACTAGAGAAAACAACTTCTAGACATGAGTAAACACTGGAAATAGCAATCAGCCACTAGCTTACAGATCTTGCATTTTATAATGACAGACAACCTGTCAATTCAAAAACAAATTGTAATGATTTGTTAAGTTGGATCAACAATATTAATTACCTAGCAATATATTTCACTTACATCAATTTATTTCTTGTAAATTACCATTTCCAGTGTTTAATTGAACTTGGAGTCATTTCTCAAGTGTAATGCCCCATGTTGCGCTGCATTGAGCATTTTAGTATGACCAATTCAAAACTGAGGCAATGACTAAAATAATTTAACTCCTTGCTTCAATAGGTTAGTTTTTTACTAGGAATAACAATAGCTGTAAAATATTACAAGATTATTTTTCACCCTCACAGCAAAACATAAAAAAACGAAGTCCACGGTCAGTTAGACATGTTTGCAAAATGAACTAATTAAAATACAATTTGATACACGTCATTCTAATCATTTTGCAAAAAATTATACCAGTTGCAACACTATTTGAATAGTGATTAACATTCGAAATTTACTTTTGTTTGTTTCATTCACTTCCAGTGGGCACTCCCCAATAACTGCACTGCCCACATTTTCTGGTGCCATTCTTTGTTCCGTTCTGTGAGCGGAGTTATCGTCAGCATCGTTCCCCTCTTCCATGCCTGTCCTTCTGTGTACAGCCCACTAGGCTTTCGCTGCACGTCTTTTCGACCTCATTTTCACAAAGATCTAGGCCGGTGGATACATCTGATGAAAAATACTTTTCGAGAATGTGAAAGGTGGAATATATTAAGAAATCAAAGCATTTACACATTGAAAAAATAACATGTAATAAGACAAGTCAAATATATGCCGAAGATGTAAGATTGATAACAAAGGGAAAAATACAAGTGGAGCGTGGGTTATCTTGTGTGACCTTCATACGGGACATTCACCATGGCAGATCCCTCGGGAAAGGGTGATTCATTTCATGATAGAGGAAGTCTACTTACAAACGTTGATACTTTCTTGATGTAGGAAAAGGTATCGAAAATGTGGTCAGAAACCGGGCCTTCCATGAAGTATGGCGTTGGTGAGTATTCCGATCTTTTGTTATAGAGATCGACCTGGACAGACACCGCTAGATCTCCCGGTCAAGTTCCCGAGACTTGGTACCAACTAGTTCGACAACCAAATTGCAAGTGTCGGTTTCGTGTTTATGTTGTAACTTGTACTGGTGGAGGAATTTTCACGTGTTTAAGATTCCTTGCCGTTTTGACTCGTGAATATGCAGTTGTGTTCAATGTGAACTTATTGAAGAATCAGGAACTTCTCATTCATACCGATTGTCATTATAAACCACGTTATTATGAGCAAATCTTATCTGAAGTGATCTATTGGGGGTGTTACCTATGTTTACATAAGTTCAATAAATATTATTAAGTTTTGAGAACCACTACGATTCATATTGCTTATAATTAAGAAAAACAATGCTACTTATGATTTGTTTTATGCTGATCTTTTAATTGATTGTTTTCATGATGAATTTATTATGACTGATGTAACAGCGGTGATGCATGCAAAGAATAAAGTAAACATTTAAGTTTACTAACATAACTGAGATTTTGAGGACTCCAGAAGGAAAATTCTTGTATCTCTAAACTCTATCACCCCATTTCCATAGATTAGATCGACCTACTTTAGATCGACTTAACTCCCTGGGGGTTCACGCTAAATAGCTGTCAGCCGGGCGGACACGAAAGTTAATTACCCTCTTACAGCTTGTAGTAGGCGGGACAGACATTTAAGTCGGATTATCTGAAAGTAATCTAGTGAGACTCCCCGCGGGGATAGATCGATCTAAAATCTATGGGAATAGATCCTATGTTTATGGCTGTAGAATGCTTTTTGTTTATAAAAAATGGATTTAAATTTTTTCCTTACATTAGCTGCATTTCACAGTCTGACAAATGAATACAATTAAAGTGCAGTCCAATGCATGCTCATTTTGAAATGAAAGTACAGATTGATTTCAATCCTGTGTAAATGAAATGAAACTACTTTCAATTTGTCCTAAATCCTAATTATTTTATTTTTTATAATGTTATGAGTATGAACAGCCAATGAGACGAATTGGTTTAATATATGACTGGAAACCAGAGCTAAGGTGGTCTTTATAATTTTATTTATTATATTTTAGCCATATACAACTACAAGGAAGATGGCCCTCATCGAATGAAACTCAGTGTTGGTGACACAGTGCATATTGTAGAACAGTGTGAAGGTATGGTGTACAAGTGGCAATTAAGAGTTAAATAATAAGGTGCCATTGTTGTAATTTTTTTCATTAGTTTTATCAAAGATTTTAACTATGATTGATTAATGGCAGGGTAGTTTTAAGGACAGAAGAATTAAAAGATGAGCAAATTTGAGGATCTATCAGAATAATCACACAGTGACAGCTAAAAATCACCATGGTAAATAGTAAAAAATCCATTGTCCTGGTTAAACCCTGTGTTCATTGCCCGTCTTGATCATGATCAAGATTGTACATTGCCATATTGGTCACTGTATGCACTGGAATCTAGAATGACAGTATTTACAACTAAGTGGATGCAAGAGTTTGCAAAATAATTTTTTGCAATATTTTAGGTATTTAATAAATAATACAAACTGAATTTTTTTTCTGCATGAAAGAGTATATATGTTAAAATACCTCAGTCACTTTGTTTAAGCACTTAATTCTTCAGATGTTCATAGAGAGCTACAAGAATGTCTTTTATCTCATTTGGAAAGGTTCCTAATGTGAATATTGATTTTTACCACGAGACCTGCAGTACACCACTTTTGCAGTTTTGTGACATTCCCTTAAACATCTCTCTTTGTTTGAGTTATAAAAGGCTGTTATTTGGAATACCTTTTCTTTTTTTGTTTTGACAATTAAGGGATGTGTTTAACTGAAAAGACTCGTATTTGTTCATATTTATTTTTGAGCTGTTTCATTTTTGTGTTGTGGACTGATCATATTGTACTTGTTGCAAGATAAGTATGCAGCAGGTGTAAATTTATGTTTAGTTTGATTGATATTGCAAGAACTAACTGTCTGATAAGGAAGTTTATAACATGGACAATACATGTTATATAGATGAAAAGTTAGATGTTGAACAGGTTTAGTACTATTGCGGCCTGGTTGTCTTTGGAAAAATGGGTCTAATTTAGTGAACAGTGCAGTCTTGTTTCAGTTTATTTAAATTGAGATGTCTCATTGACAAATGTGTTGTCATTTTTTATACCCTGACAGGCAGTTGTGTCTGCAAAGGTGCATTTAGTCATCACCTCAGTCAGTTCTGTCAATGATATACACTTGTCTAGAAATATTTCCCATTTTTGCATGTTCAAAGTGAAAATGATTGAATACATCATAGATGATAATAAATGGGCAGAAGCTTAGTTTAATCTATAAATGAAAAGTATTGTTTAAGCAGTGTTATTCTGCAAGTCATAGAATATTCACCTACTGATGTCAAGGGGGTAATGTGATCCATTGCAGTGGTAACCATTATAGTAATATGATCCCAACTTGTACTTGATATAAGACATTTAAGCCATATTAATAGCACCTGACAACCTTCAAGTTTGATGTTACATCATTGAGGCACATAAGCAGCAGATACTGCCTGGCATTTTACATGACAGCAGTCAGGACAGGACTGTTTAATATCATATGCAACTCAACTTTGATTTCTAAAATAGAACACATAAAGCTATACAAAATTTTAATGAATTTGGAGCTTGCTTAGAAACAGAACTGTAGATGTACAGTTTAAAAGGAAGGAATTTACTTCTTATCAATGCTATTTTTGCGTGACCTTGTGTTTAAATTGAGCCATCATTGTATGCAAAACAGCACTTTTCATGGGTGTTGTATTAGTTGATTAGGTACTGTTGTTTTACAGCTCTTTTAAGTTTTATTATTTCATTTTAGTACTCTGTTTATTGTTGAGAGTATAAGCTTAATACGTATCCATCATACAAATATCAGTTCTCAGTAAGTGATTTTTATAAAAGGTATATATTAAGTTTGGAAAAGCAACTGCACTTCAGGTTTAATCCATTCATGTGGTCTGTTTCAAAAATGTTCTTTGTTATTAAAAATGCATGTCAGCATTGCTCTGTCACTCTTGCTAAGTGTAGATGTTTTGAATTACCCTTTTTGACTGCAATTATGCATGGAACAATGAATCTGGACAAAGTTAACTCCCCATCAGTAGGAGACATTCATATTGTATAACTTGCAATTACAGAATAACTGTGTATTTTACAGTGAATGGTTAAGATAAAATATTTTCTAGGCTGGTTACGGGGCTATAACCTGAAGAATAGGTACATACAAGGAATCTTCCCACAGGCATATGTCTGCATCAAAGATGCCTCCATAGACAAATCAGGGTGAGTACAGTGCTCTATCTTATGATTTGAGAGGTGAAGCAGCTTCATTTGGTGTCATCCCCTTAAAAATAACTTGATTTAAAACTTCTGTGTATTGTACTTGAAATATATTCTTGAATCACTATACCACATTTTTGATTAAGTTGAACAATATTTCTACCTAAGTATTGGTAGATTGTTGAAAAGGTCAAATATATATTTCATTTGTTTCTCTGAAATAATGAGGTAACTTTTGGCATTCTTGAATATATATGAATATTTAAAAGAAAGATGGCAGTTGAGGTAATATACATCAGGCCAAATTAAAACTGGTTTATCTGATGGTATGTGCATCATTTTCAGATTAAAAAAGTCTACTTGAGATTGGCCAACGACTATTTGTTGTCCAATAAACAGCTGATAACATATTAGGTATACACAGTGATATTGCATATTTAAGTATGATGCACAAGGTGATTTAAAGGCACTTGGTATTTTTTTTCAAAAAACGGTTAATTTAACATAATAACATGGGAATACCAAAAGATGCCATGGCTTAAACCAACTTCATTATATATTGCCAACTGATTTTTACTTTACAGGGCATATGAATCCTTGACCACCAAGGAACCTATGATAGTGCAAGAGATTACTTCAGTGCTGAGAGAATGGGGCTCTATATTGAGAAACTTATATGTGGTAAGTGCATTCTGCATGGCACTCTCAATTAAAGAAAACATTAAAAACGGGGCAGCTCTGTGGTAGTTAGATTTATCAACTTGTATTGACTTGTCAAGTAGGACTTTCATCATGATGGAATCTAACCTAACAACTTTCTTTTTTTACATGAAGCATATCTCATTAGCATACTTGGCTAAAAATAAAACTACTCATTGTTCAGCATGTGGATATTTTGTGATTTTAGAATAACGGTGCCCAGTTTGAGGAGGTCAGAGGCATGATGTCCAGGCTGCTGGATGCCAGGAAAGTGATCATGTCAAGAAAATTAACCATGGTAAGAGACATTAAAAATTAGAGAAAGTATTCAATTAACTGTCAGCACCCTGTGTGTCAGTCATCTCTTTGACTTTTCTCTAACCAAATACCACTTGACACTATTATATGAGATAAGGTTAGATTACCTTGAAAATTCAAAGTGTCTGTATTTGTTACATTGAATGTTGATATTTAAAGGTATGTTTTAACAGTATTTATTTTGAAATTTGGAATTAGTAAGGATGCTGGAACTTTTACCTTCAGAGTTTTCATGTTACCTTTATATGTAAGTGCTTTAACTAAAGTGCTAACTCAGCTTGGAAATTGATCCAAATATATTTCTAATTTGTTTTTCAGGATGAATTGAAAGATCTCCAACAGAAACTCACTGCAATTATAGACATGGGGAATGCGTGAGTAGAATACAAATTGTGCTTTAGAAATGGAATTCATTTAACACAATTTTTTCATATTAAACTAAAAATAAAAAATATAAATATATAATATATAAAATATAAAAAATGAAGTTATTCATAAATTATCTAAAAAATTAACTGCTGTGAAACAAAGCAAACTGAACAGAAGCCACTGAATTATTTTACCAAGTTATGTCTTTTTACTTCTTATATTGCTTGTGAAGTAGCATAGCATATTTTAAATTCAGCATATTGGGATTGGACTTGGCAGTGAGAGATGAAGATGGTAATATTCTTAACCCAGAGCTTACTGGAACCATCAAATTATTTAGACAGGTAGGTTAACTATTTCTACGACCTTTGATTTACATATTATCTGTGTGCTTTGGGAATTTAATCATAAAAAAGCCAATTATCATTTTATACCTTTGTATATTCTAAGTTTTATTATTTTATTGCACCATAACTTCAACATAATTAGATACAAAATAACATGTCCAGATTTTTTTTTTGCTTAAAAAGGAAATTTTTGTGCTACATCATTAACATTTCAGCATGAACTGGCCATGGAAAGGATAGAGGCAGAACAGGTAAGTAGTATTTACAGCACTGAAGTATATTTGACATTTATGAATGGCACTGTTTTGAATTGTGAAAAGCAGTTTGAAAGAGAATTTATACAGTAACTTACATTATTAACATACCAAAAAGAAAGTGTCACTGTTATAATTATGCATTTACTCACTGTCATTTATTTTGTATGTAATAAATGTCATTTTCAGTCAAAGAATTGCCCCAATCCTGTTGGAAAGCACAAAATAAAGCACCAGTTCAGCTTATTTGTCAGTGTAAAAAACTTTGTGTGCAGAATTGGAGAAGATGCAGATGTGCTCATTAATCTTTATGATGCCAAAGAAAACAAGGTCTTCACGTAAGTGTGAATATTAAAGTTCCTGATATTTACAGCCCACATGATATATATATATATATATATATATATATATATATATATATATATATATATATATTTAGATGGATTAAGTTGAATTACATAACACATTGGCAATTTGAAATAATGTGCTCTTATCTCGTTAAACTGTAAAAGTTATGTCATTTTGATAATCTTAATTATTTTAGAGAGAGTTATATAATTAATTGGGGCAGCCAGGGTCTTCCAAAGGACATAGAGATGCTCAATAACCTCCGTGCCTTGTTCACAGTGAGTATATAAAGCATATAAATTTCTAAAATTTTGATGGGATTCCCCATTTGCATACATAATGACTTGCACTTGAGTTTGAAATGATCTAGCCAGTAAAGAAATAGGTTGTTTTCTGACAATAAAGAATTTTTGTGCTAATTGAAATATGTTTGCACTTGTGTGGTTTGAGAGTGAAATTTATAAAATGGTTTTTCTCTCAGGATCTGGGAACAAAGGATCTTCAACGAGAAAAAGTCTTCCTAGTATGTCAAATAATAAGGATAGGTAAATATTTACTTTCTTTATTACCTATTGTTCAGAAAGCTTTTTTTTCAGTTCTACTTATCCATTTGTTTTAGCATTAAGTGATGGAGTTTCGTTATTTTCTCTTATTTATTTTGCCCTATAATATGTGTTACAGTTTTATGCAAGGTGGGCTTAGATATGACTACACACATGCACTAGTTTGAATTTTTATATGAATAGATTTTCATTAAAAAGGCATTTATTGACATTTGACTTCTTGAAGTCCAGCCTACCATTTTGATTTCCAGGTTGCATGGATCTTAAAGATGCTGATAACAAGAAGCAGACAACAGGCCTGAGAAGACCATTTGGTGTGGCAGGTATGAAAGATAGTAACAAACAGGAATGAAGATTACTGTTTGAAGTAAACCCTCAGCAACAATTCGAATAATTTATTGAAATGGGTACTTAGATGCTTTTGTTAAACTTAACTAATTTATATTATTTTCATTTCAACATTGATTCTCAGATTTTGTTGGCATCACTTTATCACTGTGTGACTATAATCTGTTATTTAATTTTTCAGTGATGGATCTGTCTGAAATCTTCAGAGGCAACGTTGAGGCTAGTGAGGACAAACCGCCACACTTTATCCCTTTCATGGCGTAAGTTAGAGTAAATATATTAATTTAATTACATTACAACTCTACTCTAGTGTCATTTTAAGTTTTTCTTGGCTGCTTTCTTAAAAGATGAAACATTATGAGCTGGTTTATTTTTTCAGCTGTGGGAAAGAGGATTCCTTAGAAAAAGTAATAAGAAATGCCATCCAAGCCAAAGAGATCAACCACAAGGGTCAGGGACTGTGGGTGTGCCTTCAGATACTGCCAGGGGATCTGAACCAGGTAAGACAACATGTGTCTTATGAGAACATGCAGACAGATTAAAAGATACTTGTTTGATGAAAGATTGTCATTTTGTGAATCTTTCATACCATTGATTTTTCTTGTTAAACTTGGCCGTCAACTGCAGCCATATAAAGAAGGGCTCAGCATGCATAATAAAGGATAAATTGAAAATATTTTTCACCAAAATTTAGGTTTCACCTATTTCACTTTTTTCAAGGTGAAGGAAGATTACCCACATCTGGTAGCAGGGGAACACATCTGTAGCCAGAAAGATGGGATTCCCAGAGGTGATCATGCCAGGAGATGTCAGAAATGACCTCTATGTCACCATAATGTGTGGAGAGTTTATAAGAGGAAACAAGACATCAGATAAAAATGTTGAAGTCACAATTTGTGTTTGCAATGAGAGAGGAGATGTGATCAAAGTAAGTAGCATATGACTGGAGCATAGTTATGAAAGATCATGACTTGGGGATGTCTGAGCATATGTATATGTATGATCAGGTTGAAAGTTTTGGCTTTGCATCAAGGTGGTGACTTCTGATGAAAGTTAATCTGTGTAGTAGTGTTCATCATAATGATAAAATTTAAAACTCTTCAATTTTTACACAATAAGCTGAAAGTGTACATGAGAGCTGCT
This sequence comes from Lingula anatina, assembly GCF_001039355.2. Next base: position 944,028 of record NW_019775857.1, read on the forward strand.
TTTTTGTCTCTACATAATAGATGAAAGCTCCTTATGGGCTCCGAGCTTTAGTGGATTAATGAAATTAAAGTGTATACTGACTAAAAAGATTAATTTTTTTAAAAACATAGGATGTGATCAGTCATGGATCTGATGATTTTACCACAGATTACAGGTCTGTAATCTACTACCATAAAGACAAGCCAGAGTGGTATGAGACAGTCAAGGTAATGGATGACACCTTGGCCATTTTCATATTCCTGCTGCAGCAGTTACTTTTGTTGAAGAAATTAGAAAATATAGAATAGATTTTTATAATATGTGTGTATTAAAGCTTAAGACAGAAAAAAAATGTTTGTCATATTAATATGTGTATACTATCATGATATAGAATTTTGCTTCTTTGTATGTAGGTGGCAATTCCTATTGAAGATTTCTATGGATCACATCTCAAGTTCACTTTCAAACATCGCTCAACCATAGATGGTAAGTGAGATTCACTGCAAGGATAGGATGGCTATAATACAGGTTGAGACCATGCTGAGAAGTATTTAATATTGAGACATTTGACTTAGAAGAATATGATTTAAATCAAGTCTGAAAATATTCTTTTGTTGTTTCTGATGCTCATTATACTTATTTTATTTCATTTTGTTTTCTAGCCAAAGACAAAACTGAAAAACCATTTGCCATGGCGTTTGTCAAACTGATGAATGATAATGGTACCACACTGGCAGACAAGGTTCATGATCTGTGTGTGTACAAGGTAAGCCTAGGATAATAGTGTGGTGGTTTTTATTTATTTTAATGTATTGGTGGTGAGTTGCTGTTGAGGTAGGCATAGCAAATTAACAACACAAAGAAGTTTCCCTGATTGTACATTCTTATTGGATGATTAGTAGGGTACAGGTTCTCATTTCTAACTAGAAAAGCACTCCAAGAGAACAGACCTCCGCCAAGGCAGCAATTTTTGATTATAATTGATTATTGATTAATTATTGATCCGGATCACCACCAAAAACTAATCATCTCTTCCTTGGCCCACTTCTGACCTACCCTGAAAATTTCATCAAAATCAGTCCATAACTTTTTGAGTTATGTTGATGACAGACAAACAAACAGACAAACAGGGTTGAAAACATAACCTCCTTGGCGGAGGTAATAAAGCTTATTTATTTTTTTGATAAGATGCTTTGCTACTTCTTTGTGTTGAAATTGTTTTGATTTTTTGATGTGCTTGAATACAGGCCCTGTATGCTTTGGTCTGTCAAAGGCATGACAGAGGGCTTACAAAAACGTAAAAGGATTTATAGAAAAATATGATAAACTTTATAATTGTTTACACAATGAAATTTTGACACTCTGTTAGAAATGTATTGATACTAAATGTGGGTTCACTCTGTATTATTTTGGACCAATTTTCATTTATTTAAGTAGAGTAAATTTTCTTAAGCATTTGGTGAAAATTGTATATGCTAGCATGAGCCTTTTATAATAAAACAAGTGTAGCTGAAAATATTTGCTATGTACAATGTTTGAATAATAAAGAAAAAAATACACTGCAGGCTGTGGCTAATTTTAGATGAAACTGCTTTAGAATGTGCATCTTGGCACACATAATATGTGAAATTGTATTGATGTATATAGTCTGGGATGAAAGGCATGATTGTAAGGGATTCAGTGTTTCAAAGCTTATGTGGTTGGTATGGCTTTTCACTTTCCATGCTATTTCAGGGATATGAGAATTTGAAGGCTCGCCATTTGCAAGCAGATGTAAATAACGGCATTATGACCTAGTTTACGGCCTATCCTTCCATTTCTTTTGTTAAAGAATTCTAATTTGATCACTTAAAATTATCACAATTTTTTCCTTTTTATTTGATAAGAATCAAGAATCAAACAAAAGACTTTGCGAGGATTTTTGGATAAATAGCCTATAAATGTATTTGCCAGATTTTTTATCAGAATCTTTTCATGGTCATTTTTGTGATTCTACTTAGTTATATAGTGCAATTAATTGCCTTTCCTAATTTATCCTACATCCCATTTTGATAATCCTGTTTGATGGACAGATATTTATTTTTTATACATTCCCAATCACCAAACCTATTTTTTTGATAATTTAATTTTAAGAACTATATTATAACCAACCTTTCCTATATCAGGATTATGCTTTTAAAAGTAAGAATAAATCAGTTTATTTTTTCTTAACCCAAGCATCAATAAGTTTCTTTAAAAAGAACTACTTTTTATGTGTTCAGTAAATGAGATGCTATTTACCTAAATCCAATATTAACACCAACATCTTGGCAGATGTCAGAATTTTTTATTTTTTAATAATTTTGATTAGAACAAAATGTATGCTCCCCCCCCCCCCACCACCACCATCATTAATCCCTATGAATATTGAAATAATACTTTGCATGGTTTTTTTTTGGCATGATAGCCTTTGTACTTCATAGAACTTAACTTAGGTCTGCTTTGCATCTGTATCTTGGTGGTAGGTTTTAATCTTTAATCAAAGGGCTTGTTAGGATAATTGTTGAAAGTATGAGATTGTTGAAAATTAAAAATGTAAAGAGTTTTTAGGTTGTTGATTTGCAGATATAAAGTGAAATAGATTTTAATTTTTTTAAATATTGAAATTGAAAATTTGTCGAAATGAATTTATTTTCTTTGATAGAAAAAATGACATGGTCTTCATCTGTGTAACTGTGTGTTGTAGCTTGTAACATGTGTGCTTCTTGTATCCGCAACATTACAGGAAATAAAGCCAGGACGAAAATATGAGCAAGGAAAGAAAGTCTGGAAGAAAAAAGTAAAGGGTCCATTTTCCAAGTTTCTTCTTTCTGGCCACAAAATGCTTGTTGGCTTTGATTTTTGCTGGCAGGATGCATTATTTTATGCTAAGGCTTTTTATTGTCATAGATGATTTCATTGATTAAGACAAAAACAGGGGATTACTCAATGCATGCATGTTGTACTTTGTTATCTCCCATTAACTTCTCTCACTGGGATTGTTAAATGCTCATACCTTGTTCACTTCAAAGTTATTCTAGTATCTTCTGAAATATATTTACTTTAAGCTTGCTTTCCCTGCTATCTTAATATTTTCTTTATATTATGTTTAGGGCTGCTTTACTCATGACATTGAAGTGATAAAACTTCCAAATATCCATTACCCTTTGAAGATAATTATCCATTTGCTTTAAAATGTGGATTAACATTTGTCTTGTGACATCTCTTAACAGCATGACCCCTTTGATTAGTTAGAACAACCTGTGTTATCAAGTTCATATATATTTTCATAAGTGACTAATCGTAAAATTTGTAAAAAAAAAAAAAAAAAAAAAAAACAATAGATTGTATGAAAAAGTTTCTAAACCTTTTTGTTTTTCCTTATGTGTGTCCAGATTGACAACAAGAAACAAGACAAGCTCATCTACCTGTCTCTGCCTGCCAGCAAGCAAGATCTGGAGAAGAAGGCGTCCAAGACCGGACTTCCTGTACAAAAACAGACAATTCAGGCTGGACCACTGACCTTCAGCAACAAGGATAGTTTCCAGATAGAGACATTAGTCTGCTCTACAAAGCTAACTCACAATTGTGAGTGTTAATCCTTACACATACTATCAAAGAGAGAGAGAGAGAGAGAACGAGTTACAATGGGACAATGATATATATTTCGATGATACTGCATATTTTTTTTAGTGAAGCAATACCATTTGGATAAGTTAATGTTTTTATAAATTACCTTAAACAAGGTGTGTCTTGGGATGGGGAAAAAAAACAAATAAAAATTCCACTAAGAATTATAATTTTCTTTGTTAAATGTTTCAGAAAAAAACTGACATGATTTCAAATTTTAGTTGAACTGTTTTAAAGATGCTGTAGTGACTGTTCTTTGCTCTATATTTCAGTGGACCTGATGGGTTTACTCAAATGGAGAGACAACCCTGAGGGACTGAAGGAGCACTTGCAGACTCTGATGAAAGTTGATGGAGAGGAAGTGGTCAAAGTAAGTATTTAGAAAAAAAAGTTCAGTATGAAGTCAGCTCAAAGTAAATCTGATGTTTGGNAGACTCCCCGCGGGGATAGATCGATCTAAAATCTATGGGAATAGAGCCTTAATCCTTATACATACTATCAAAGAGAGAGAGAGAGAGAACGAGTTTCAATGGGACAATGATATATTTCGTTGATACTGCATATTTATTTAAGTGAAGCAATACAAGTTGGACAAGTTAATGTTTTTTTAAATTACCTTAAACAAGGTGTGTCTTGGGATGGGGGAAAAAACAAATAAAAATTCCACTAAGAATTATAATTTTCTTTGTTAAATGTTTCAGAAAAAAACTGACATGATTTCAAATTTTAGTTGAACTGTTTTAAAGATGCTGTAGTGACTGTTCTTTGATCTATATTTCAGTGGACCTGATGGGTTTACTCAAATGGAGAGACAACCCTGAGGGACTGAAGGAGCACTTGCAGACTCTGATGAAAGTTGATGGAGAGGAAGTGGTCAAAGTTAGTATTTAGAAAAAAAAGTTCAGTATGTAGTCAGCTCAAAGAGAATCTGATGTGTGGGAAATGTTTCTGTTCTTAACATGATTGAAGATGTTTATAACAGTAGAGCTTTTTTTAATCTTATAGAGTACAAAAATCCTATTTCACTGTTTGTGACCATTTCTTATTTCAGTTCCTTCAAGACACCTTAGATGCCTTATTTAACATCCTGATGCAAAACTCGGACTCAGACCTCTATGATCAAATGGTGTTTGATGCACTGGTAAGAAAATGTCTTATGCATTTTGTAAACTTCTTGTTCAGCGTTTAAATGAATGCTTGTGTATATTTATGCCTTGGGTTGTATTAACATGCATAGATGTATTGTATTAGGTGAAATTATTTGTGTGGATTGCCAGATGTAAGTATCAAATTGTTAATAATGAACCTGTGATCTCTTATGTGATTTGGTTATTCTAATTTATTTTCTCCAACAGGTCTTCATCATTGATCTCATCTCTAACAGAAAATACCATCAGTTCAGACCCGTGATGGAGGTGTACATTGAACAGAATTTCAGTGCCACTCTGGTTTACAAGTAAGATTTTAACAGTTAAAATTTACACTGCAATAGTGTTTAGCTCAAACTGGAAAACTTTTTTCTTATCCAGTTGCCAAAACAGCCTGTTTGATTTTTCTTCTTGAATGTAAATGATTCCCTGTGTAATAGTCAGTGCAGGATGTTACTGCTTTTGTTGGGTGTTGAAAATCTGATATTGCTATGTAATTAGTAAATATATTTTATCTCTTCTTGCTGACCAGTAAGCTGATGGTGTGTTTCAAGTACTATGTGGACAACGCACAGGAAGGCAGCCACCAGGATGCTCTACTTAAAGCCTTGAAATCTTTGGAGTACATTTTCAAATTTATCATCAGATCAAGGCAGCTGTTTGCTACGTAAGTAAAAATAGTTGTCACAGTATCATCAGTATAATAATTAAAGGAAAAAACAAAGTTTTAGAATTTTAGAAAAAATGAAGGTATCGTTTTTGTAATATATGTGATTAATGTTTAGTAATATTATTAAAAAAATGTTGTCAACTGAAAGGAATGATGATAAAGATGAAGTGAAACTAATAATGGTAGGTTTGGGAAGAGGTGGTGGTGGTGGTGATTTGATAAATTCAGCTTATTAAATGAGATGTGATAAAAATGTAACAATTCAGGAGGGAAATGCTCATTATTAACTTACAGATTTGTGTCTTTCTTGCAGTTTGAATGAGAATCGTGGCAACCAGCAGTTTGAAGTATCTCTGAAGCAGCTTCTCCAGTCTATCAACCACCTAATGAAGAATACAGCTGACAACACAGTTCTGGTTCAGGTAGGTTACCTTTGGAAAAAATTGCACTAGCACTTTTGTAGATGTTTCTAAATAAAGTTTGAAGTTGGGGCAATGACAGTATTTTTTATAGAAAAATTTATATAATATTTTTTAGGGTGCAGCTTTGAGGTACCTTCCTACAGCAATATTTGATGTTATTAAGGTGTTTGATTCACAGGAACTAAGGTAAGAGATGGAACATGAGATTCTGTTAGTTGCATAGTGGCTGAAAGGGACTACTATGGGGGGTGGTGAGTTTAGTATTATAACATTAGCATCTAAATTTATAAATATAGTTTAAGATGATTGATTGATTGATAATGATGACATAGCTAAAATATTTTGACTGTTGGTCTGTACCATACAAATTGAATCTTAGATCAAGTTCTGATTAAAGATTTTTCCATATTTTTCTTTTTCAGTCATTTGTTGGTGGAATTCATAAACAATGTCCCAAAGGAAAGACTGACAAAGGAGAAGATCAAGTGTATTCTTGCCATTGTTCACAGTCGGTTATTTATGTTCCCAGGTGAGACCAAAATAAACCACAATGTAGATAACTGTTATTTTTTGACAAACTTTCAGCTGTTATGCAATACAATTTACCTTATGCACTTGAAGAAAGCCTGAAACAAGAGTGTTTAGTCCTCCATTTTTCATCTCTTTTGCACTGCCTGATAGCAAATTCCATTAATTTTACCAGTGCAAAGCTTATAAGAATTTAGATTCAGTAATGACAAACCTAAGGGAGATCAGTTTCCTTGCTGCTAGACTTAACATTTTCAAAATTAGGGAATCACATGGCTATGCTTTGCTGTCCATCATAGAGAATTGGGGTTTTCAAGTGCTATTGTTTCACTGTACAGATTGCCGCTACATTCTCCTGCCTATGGTGCTGGCTCACACAAAGACTCTACTGGAGAGTGGGGAGGAACTGGAGGAGGTGGTCAAGATTCTGGGAGACCTCATGGAGCTGTTGACCAGCCATGAAGTGGTACAGATCATACAACAGTTGATTCTGTTGCTCTCCTTATTGTAGAATAATGGAGATTGTTTCCATTTGGAAGCTACAAGTTATGGTTGACTAACCAAGTATCAATTGACTGACAACTGTTTTGTTGTTGTGATTTAGAACTGATTAGTTTAGATATCAAGTTTTCAGTGGAATGGAATTAAAAAAGAAAACGTTAAAATACACTTTTAGACCAAACCTACATGTCAAAGTGAAAAGCTTTAGATATGTAATAATGTCATATATTGTATTTATGCTACTTATGTTTTGTGCCTAATTATCAGAAAAATTATAAACAATTTTGTGATTTACGTATATCACCTTTGACCAATCCCAGGGCCCAGTTCATGATGACCTTTCCATGATAGTGATGGCTATACTCCGGACTGTGATACAGACTGTTATTACCATGCCAAGGGAGAGACCTTGTATTGTAAGTATTTTGTAATTATGTTTCTAGTTTTGATAAAATTTGAACCCCTTTTTCACCAACCATCTGTTTTCAAGCAAATAGTTGTGCTTTATCTTCACTGCTATGAACTGTTTTTTGGTAGAAGAATATTACTCTTAGCAAAATTACTTTCTTTCCCTTAAGGTAAATCAGGGTGCATTTGGTCTTTTTTAGTTACATTGAATTGGTATAAACATGGACAGGTTTTGTTGAAAAATTTCTTTTAAATTTTACAATTTTACATTTGACATTTATCCCCTGCTTTAGGTTTTATTATATTGAATTTTTTCCTCTCTATATTCCAGGGTAATTATGTAGCTTTGATGACAGCCATGCTTAGACAGATGACAGAGCATCACTATGTTCAGTACATCAACCATTTTCCTACTCTGATCGACCTCACAGACTTCCTCATGGAGATTCTCATGGTATTCAGGGATCTGGTCAGCAAAAATGTCTACCCCAGTGACTGGAATGAGATGATCATGATGCAGAACAGGTGAGATGTAGCAAAAATAGATAGGAACACTTGAATACCATTTTAGCATTGATCTTTTCTACTAATTAATTTCATCATCAGAATTATGTGTGCAATAATCATGTGGTATTACATGAATATATTGAAATGAAATAATTTCATTTTATTATTCTTTTTTATTTCTAGTGTCTTCCTCAAAGCTCTCAGGCACTTCTCTCATACCATCAGGGATAGGTTTTCCAGCCCTTTTGAATATCAGGTCAGTGCCATATATGCCCATTAACCTGAAAATGTAAGTTTTATTTTAAGTTTTATAATGATTGTAAATGATTTTTTGAAAACTTTAATCTTGCTTAGTAAATGAGATAATATTTTTTAAAATTTTTTTTACAGCTTTGGAATAACTTTTTCCATTGTGCAATCTCATTTCTTACACAAGAACCTCTACAGCTTGAAAACTTCTCCACAGCTAAAAGGAACAAAATTATCAGCAGGTAAAATTATAAAATAGATGTAGGGACAGTTCATGGAATCAAAAGCAGGCAAAGATGGTTCATTTGATATTTCTGAAGTTTTTAGCAATCTCACAGCACTAACGAGTCATCACCTTACTTTTCTGCAAACACCAAATTACATTTTTATACCACTTTCACAAGAACCTTTCATTTCATCTCTGGTAAAAAGCTAAGTTTCATCACTGAAAGTGAAGTCATGTTTGGAAATGCGCCTTTCAGTTATAAGTGCAGGCTTTCTGAACAAACTATAGATATTTTTTTACAGTCAATATTTCAAAATCTTTCTTTTAAAATGTGGTCAGTAATTCTGCAGATATTTAGAAAATTTGGTGATACAATAAATATTCTTCACTATAAACAAAATATCAATTGGAAGGTTGACAAAGTGTACCCAAATCATAACTGTTAAGTTTGTGCATGTCATACCACTGAGAGTTTGTTATTGATGATTTATTTAATTTTGATGAAATTTTCAATTTATTTTTTTTTTAGATACAAAGACATGAGAAGAGAGACAGGGTTTGAGATAAGATCTATGTGGTTTAATTTAGGTAAGATTTGGTATCTGAACCTTACTGATTTTATTTTTCTATATTTTTGATAGTTTGATACTTGCTTAATACATTGCCACACTGACAGTCAGTCCTATGTAAAATTTGACTTATTTTCTTTCAGGCCAATACAAGATAAGATTCATTCCAGAAATGGTGGGACCAATATTAGAAATGACACTCATTCCAGAAACGGGTAGGGAACAGAAAACATCAACATAGTACACATAGTGCACACAAATTGAATAATATTAGCTTTCCATGTATTGTATTGTTTGTCAATTTTGAAATGATTTGCACCAATTTAATTTCTGTATGGTGCATATTAATACGTAAGACAATTACAAGAATTTTCAAATCACAGGGCTTGTAAGCATCAACATGTACTCATTCTGTAAGATTAATGTATCACAAGCACTTTGAATTTGAACTCTTGTTCCTTAACTGTGCCTGTATTGTATTGCCATGTTGGATGAATCGGCTTTATTGTTTGTTTTTAGAGCTGCGAAAGGCTACCATTCCTATCTTCTTTGACATGATGCTCTGTGAGTTCATGCACACTCAGCCCAGTGGAAGGATCAAAGGGAGCTTTGTGTTGGTGAGCACAGAATGTCAAGATTCAGTTTCTTGGAGGTTTAACAAGATTTTCTGGTCATTCTTCAACTTAAAATTATAGAAACAAATTATATCTTATCTTAAAAGTTTTCGTTGTTGTTTGTCAGTTGTCAAATTATGGGGCTGTGTTTTTAATTTAGGTGGAAAATGAGATGATCACACAACTAGATGCCCTGGTGGAAGGTGGTAGAGGGGATGAACAATACAGGGACCTTTTCTTTCAGATGTGAGTACTTATTAGTTTATTTTGAGGGCATGAATCTTTGTACACTTTGGTACAAGTTTATTTTCTTTATTCAACTGTACATGTGTATATATTTTAATGCTATCTGATTCAGTAGATTATATACCAATGCATTCACTTTTTCTAGCTCTGTCATTCTTTCTTATATGAAGCAAGAGAGAAGGATGTTTTTATTTCCATGTCTTATTTTCTAGAATGTATGGACTCTGTGATGGCCATTCATACATGAAAGAAATGGGGACAGCATTTGTGGAAACAGTTCAGAAGCTGATGCAGAGACTGCTGGAATACAGGACTATAATTCATGATGAAAACAAGGAAAACAGAATGAGTTGTATTGTAAATCTGCTGGTAGGTAATCAACTCTTCCATCTGATGTTGGATCTAAAGACCATTTATTTCTGTCCAAAGTTATGATGCAAAAGCAGAATTACAGTTTTGCAAGGATTCTCTTTATCCTTAAACATTACACGATCAAAGTTATTAACATGATCATGGAAGGCTTTATTTCTCAGCAGCCTGAGCAATTTTTAAGTATCTCTTTTTGGTCAGTAAAATGGAAACATAATTACATTTTTTCCTTTATTGTACCACCAGTGTTAGCGCTGGCGGTACACATGGTTTCGGTCCCGTCCGGATCGTTCCGCCGGTTCCGCCGGCTCCGTTGGCTCCGCCGGCTCCGCTGGCCGGCTACCGTNACCAGTTCAGACCCGTGATGGAGGTGTACATTGAACAGAATTTCAGTGCCACTCTGGTTTACAAGTAAGATTTTAACAGTTAAAATTTACACTGCAATAGTGTGTAGCTCAAACTGGAAAACTTTTTTCTTATCCAGTTGCCAAAACAGCCTGTTTGATTTTTCTTCTTGAATGTAAATGATTCCCTGTGTAATAGTCAGTGCAGGATGCTACTGCTTTTGTTGGGTGTTGAAAATCTGATATTGCTATGCAATTAGTAAATATATTTTATCTCTTCTTGCTGACCAGTAAGCTGATGGTGTGTTTCAAGTACTATGTGGACAATGCACAGGAAGGCAGCCACCAGGATGCTCTACTTAAAGCCTTGAAATCTTTGGAGTACATTTTCAAATTTATCATCAGATCAAGGCAGCTGTTTGCTACGTAAGTAAAAATAGTTGTCACAGTATCATCAGTATAATAATTAAAGGAAAAAACACGGTTTAAGAATTTTAGAAAAAATGAAGGTATCGTTTTTGTAATATATGTGATTAATGTTTAGTAATATTATTTAAAAAAATGTTGTCAACTGAAAGGAATAATGATAAAGATGAAGTGAAACTAATAATGGTAAGTTTGGGAAGTGGTGGTGGTGGTGGTAATTTGATAAATTCAGCTTATTAAATGAGATGTGATAAGAATGTAACAATTCAAGTGGGAAATGCTCATTATTAACTTACAGATTTGTGTCTTTCTTGCAGTTTGAATGAGAATCGTGGCAACCAGCAGTTTGAAGTATCTCTGAAGCAGCTCCTCCAGTCTATCAACCACCTAATGAAGAATACAGCTGACAACACAGTTCTGGTTCAGGTAGGTTACCTTTGGGAAAAATTGCGCTAACACTTTTGTAGATGTTTCTAAATAAAGTTTGAAGTTGGGGCAATGACAGTATTTTTTATAGAAAAATTTATTTAATATTTTTTAGGGTGCAGCTTTGAGGTACCTTCCTACAGCAATATTTGATGTTATTAAGGTGTTTGATTCACAGGAACTAAGGTAAGAGATGGAACACGAGATTCTGTTAGCTGCATAGTGGCTGAAAGGGACTACTATGGGGGGGGGGGTGAATTTAGTATTATAACATTAGCATCTAAATTTATAAATATAGTTTAAGATGATTGATTGATTGATAATGATGACATAGCTAAAATATTTTGACTGTTGGTCTGTACCATACAAATTGAATCTTAGATCAAGTTCTGATTAAAGATTTTTCCATATTTTTCTTTTTTAGTCATTTGTTGGTGGAATTCATAAACAATGTCCCAAAGGAAAGACTGACAAAGGAGAAGATCAAGTGTATTCTTGCCATTGTTCACAGTCGGTTATTTATGTTCCCAGGTGAGACCAAAATAAACCACAATGTAGATAACAGTTATTTTTTGACAAACTTTCAGCTGTTATGCAATACAATTTACCTTATGCACTTGAAGAAAGCCTGAAACAAGAGTGTTTAGTCCTCCATTTTTCATCTCTTTTGCATTGCCTGATAGCAAATTCCATCAATTTTAAAAATTTAGATTCAGTAATGACAAACCTAAGGGAGATCAGTGTCCTTGCTGCTAGACTTAACATTTTCAAAATTAGGGAATCACATGGCTATGCTTTGCTGTCTATCATAGAGAATTGAGGTCAAGTGCTATTGTTTCACTGTACAGATTGCCGCTACATTCTCCTGCCTATGGTGCTGGCTCACACAAAGACTCTACTGGAGAGTGGGGAGGAACTGGAGGAGGTGGTCAAGATTCTGGGAGACCTCATGGAGCTGTTGACCAGCCATGAAGTGGTACAGATCATACAACAGTTGATTCTGTTGCTCTCCTTATTGTTGAATGATGGAGATTGTTTCCATTTTGAAGCTACAAGTTATGGTTGACTAACCAAGTATCAATTGACTGACAACTGTTTTGTTGTTGTGATTTAGAACTGATTAGTTTAGATATCAAGTTTTCAGTGGAATGGGATTAAAAAAGAAAACATTAAAATACACTTTTAGACCAAACCTACATGCCAAAGTGAAAAGCTTTAGATATGTAATAATGTTATATATTGTATTTATGCTACTTATGTTTTGTGCCTAATAATCAGAAAAATTATAAACAATTTTGTGATTTGCGTATATCACCTTTGACCAATCCCAGGGCCCAGTTCATGATGACCTTTCCATGATAGTGATGGCTATACTCCGGACTGTGATACAGACTGTTATTACCATGCCAAGGGAGAGACCTTGTATTGTAAGTATTTTGTAATTATGTTTCTAGTTTTGATACAATTTGAACCCTTTTTCACGGACCATCTGTTTTCAAGTAAATAGTTGTGCTTTATCTTCACTCCTATGAACTGTTTTTTGGTAGAAGAATATTACTCTTAGCAAAATTACTTTCTTTCCCTTAAGGTAAATCAGGGTGCATTTGGTCTTTTTTAGTTACATTGAATTGGTATAAACATGGACAGGTTTTGTTGAAAAAATTCTTTTTAAATTTTACTATTTTACATTTGACATTTATCCCCTGCTTTAGGTTTTATTATATTGAATTTTTTCCTCTCTATATTCCAGGGTAATTATGTAGCTTTGATGACAGCCATGCTTAGACAGATGACAGAGCATCACTATGTTCAGTACATCAACCATTTTCCTACTCTGATCGACCTCACAGACTTCCTCATGGAGATTCTCATGGTATTCAGGGATCTGGTCAGCAAAAATGTCTACCCCAGTGACTGGAATGAGATGATCATGATGCAGAACAGGTGGGATGTAGCAAAAATAGATTTTAGCATTGATCTTTTCTACTAATTAATTTCATCATCAGAATTATGTGTGCAATAATCATGTGGTATTAAATAAATATTTTGAAATGAAATAATTTCATTTTATTATTCTTTTTTATTTCTAGTGTCTTCCTCAAAGCTCTCAGGCACTTCTCTCATACCATCAGGGATAGGTTTTCCAGCCCTTTTGAATATCAGGTCAGTGCCATATATGCCCATTAACCTGAAAATGTAAGTTTTATTTTAAGTTTTATAATGATTGTAAATGATTTTTTGAAAACTTTAATCTTGCTTAGTAAATGAGATAATTTTTTTTTTTTTTTTTTTTACAGCTTTGGAATAACTTTTTCCATTGTGCAATCTCATTTCTTACACAAGAACCTCTACAGCTTGAAAACTTCTCCACAGCTAAAAGGAACAAAATTATCAGCAGGTAAAATTATTAAATAGATTTAGGGACAGTTCATGGAATTAAAAGCAGGCAAAGATGGTTCATTTGATATTTCTGAAGTTTTTAGCAATCTCACAGCACTAACGAGTCATGACCTTACTTTTCTGCAAACACCAAATTACATTTTTATACCACTTTCACAAGAACCTTTCATTTCATCTCTGGTGAAAAGCTAAGTTTCATCATTGAAAGTGAAGTCATGTTTGGAAATGCGCCTTTCAGATATAAGTGCAGGCTTTCTGAACAAACTATAGATATTTTTTTACAGTCAATATTTCAAAATCTTTCTTTTACAGTGTGGTCAGTAATTCTGCAGATATTTAGAAAATTTGGTGATACAATAAATATTCTTCACTATAAACAAAATATCAATTGGAAGGTTGACAAAGTGTACCCAAATCATAACTGTTAAGTTTGTGCATGTCATACCACTGAGAGTTTGTTATTGATGATTTATTTAATTTTGATGAAATTTTCAATTTATTTTGTTTTAGATACAAAGACATGAGAAGAGAGACAGGGTTTGAGATAAGATCTATGTGGTTTAATTTAGGTAAGATTTGGTATCTGAACCTGAATGATTTTATTTTTCTATATTTTTTATAGTTTGATACTTGCTTAATACATTGACACACTGACAGTCAGTCCTATGTAAAATTTGACTTATTTTCTTTCAGGCCAATACAAGATAAGATTCATTCCAGAAATGGTGGGACCAATATTAGAAATGACACTCATTCCAGAAACGGGTAGGGAACAGAAAACATCAACATAGTACACATAGTGCACACAAATTGAATAATATTAGCTTTCCATGTATTGTATTGTTTGTCAATTTTGAAATGATTTGCACCAATTTAATTTCTGTATGGTGCATATTAATACGTAAGACAATTACAAGAATTTTCAAATCACAGGGCTTGTAAGCATCAACATGTACTCATTCTGTAAGATTAATGTATCACAAGCACTTTGAATTTGCACTCTTGTTCCTTAACTGTGCCTGTATTGTATTGCCATGTTGGATGAATCTGCTTTATTGTTTGTTTTTAGAGCTGCGAAAGGCTACCATTCCTATCTTCTTTGACATGATGCTCTGTGAGTTCATGCACACTCAGCCCAGTGGAAGGATCAAAGGGAGCTTTGTGTTGGTGAGCACAGAATGTCAAGATTCAGTTATTTGGAGGTTTAACAAGATTTTCTGGTCATTCTTCAACTTAAAATTATAGAAACAAATTATATCTTATCTTAAAAGTTTTCGTTGTTGTTTGTCAGTTGTCTTATTATGGGGCTGTGTTTTTAATTTAGGTGGAAAATGAGATGATCACACAACTAGATGCCCTGGTGGAAGGTGGTAGAGGGGATGAACAATACAGGGACCTTTTCTTTCAGATGTGAGTACTTATTAGTTTATTTTGAGGGCATGAATCTTTGTACACTTTGGTACAAGTTTATTTTCTTTATTCAACTGTACATGTGTATATATTTTAATGCTATCTGATTCAGTAGATTATATACCAATGCATTCACTTTTTCTAGCTCTGTCATTCTTTCTTATATGAAGCAAGAGAGAAGGATGTTTTTATTTCCATGTCTTATTTTCTAGAATGTATGGACTTTGTGATGGCCATTCATACATGAAAGAAATGGGGACAGCATTTGTGGAAACAGTTCAGAAGCTGATGCAGAGACTGCTGGAATACAGGACTATAATTCATGATGAAAACAAGGAAAACAGAATGAGTTGTATTGTAAATCTGCTGGTAGGTAATCAACTCTTCCATCTGATGTTGGATCTAAAGACCATTTATTTCTGTCCAAAGTTATGATGCAAAAGCAGAATAACAGTTTTATCAGGGTTCTCTTTATCCTTAAACATTACACGATCAAAGTTATTAACATGATCATGGAAGGCTTTATTTCTCATCAGCCTGAGCAATTTTTAAGTATCTCTTTTTGGTCAGTAAAATGGAAACATAATTACATTTTTTCCTTTATTTCCATTTGCAATTTAGAATTTCTACCATGACATAAACCGACAAGAGATGTACATTCGTTACCTACACAAGCTGTGTGACCTCCATCTAGAATGTGACAACTATACAGAGGCAGCTTATACACTGCTGCTGTATTCAATGTTACTTACGGTTAGTAGTACTGTTTACTTTTCTTTGAGATGTTATTTGGATGCAAAAATGTGCAATTTTTGTATTTTGTGAAATTTGCATAATATGTCTTCTTTGTGCTGACAGTTTTCCATACTGACAACTATGAACACTTGCTAAGAGAAATGATGTCTCAAAGGGAGCAAAACCTCAAGCTGTATAAGTGAAAATAAATACATTACAAATTAGGTTGAAAAATGGATGGTATTTGTTATCATCCACAGATTTCAATGTTTATTCTGAACATGTGCATGATGTCATTGCTTGCAACCAGTGCTTAAAACTTTTGGTTGTATTGTTAAATTGACTGCATGACTTTTTACACCCAATTTACCTCACATGCCCTTGTCAATGTATTCTGTTTTTTTAAAGTTGGTGCACCCATTCAGCTTCACAAACAAAAAAGGTATTGTTTGGTGTTAGAGAAAAGGTTTCTGTAGAACTGTTTTTAAAAGTATTTTACATGAAAGATTTTCAGTATATTTTGCTTGAATTGATTCAAACCTTCATTTGCACTTGGTCAGTGTTTTTGTGTATGGTATTGTTTACTGTTTGTGTTTATTGTGTCATGTTAAAATTTTGCTGCATGTATACTGGGTAATATTTGATTGGAAGAGTTAAAAGAACTCTGCAAAGCATCTCTTGGAACAGTATGAGTTAATGTGTATGTGTGTATGTTAGACAGTTAGTGTCTCTTATTGTTGTTTCTTAAATGCATAACTGAGTTTGATGTTTGAAGGCAGCCATAAAATTGATACTGTATATACACAAACTGGATTGTTTTGGTTGTTGATTACCTTCATTACCAGAATAATATTTAATTCCAGTGGTCAGATGACCCCCTTCCCAACATGCTTCAGGATGCCAAGCATTCAGATGCTCAGACCAACAGGGCACTGAAAGAGAAACTTTACTATGATGTCATTCATTATTTTGACAAAGGAAAGGTTGGTTGTACATTGAATTTAACAAATATTTGGTCGACAACTTCAAATACAAAAATGTCAGAAAGACTGACTTGTTTAGCTGGAATTAAATGTGAAATATTCCTACTTTTACATGTGTTTCTGGAGGGCACTTTGCTGATTTACTTTACACAAAGTTTTGTTTCAGTGCATGGTTATCAGGGCAGTAATCAAAGTTGTTGAGAAATGGCTGCACTGAACAGTTATTACAATTAGCATATTAAGACTTAGTGATATACATGTTATTCACAAAAGAAATATCACCAATTTCAGATGTGGGAGAAAGGCATTGAGCTTTGCAAAGAATTGGCCAAACAGTGTGAAAATGAAACATTTGACTATATACAGTTGGCTAAAATACTGGTAAGACCTCTTTTCAATGTTATCCAGGCCTTCTATCAATGGCCAGCTGACAGGTGATATTAAAATCTTGAACTGTGGTTACATAAAGACTGCAGGTACACTGAGGAAAGTGAGACCTTTCAGCAACCCCACAAAATTCTTTTATTCCTAACTTATTATCATTACAGTTTGGCCACATCATATTTCAGTACTCTTGGCAATCAGTTGCAGATTTACAGATTTATCTCACAGCCACTGAGTTACAGAAAGTTTTGTATTAATTCTCATTTTAGTTTGACATTAATAAAAGTGGCCTAAACTGGCAAAATATCAATCAATCTATATATTGTGTTTGTCGAGTTACTTCATTAGTGCACTCATGTGGAGGAGATACAAATGATGTAACTGTAAGTTAACTCTAAACATAACTTTAATTTTTTTATTGTTTATGGTGGCTGTAACTTGTAGTAAATCCATCTGCCAAATTGTTTCAGGGACAGGAAGCAGAGTTTTACACCTTCATAATGAATCAGATGCGCCCAGAACCTGAATACTTCCGTGTTGGCTTTTATGGCAAAGGATTCCCTTCTTTCCTGCAGGTAACCACTCTATTCTGGTTATCATTTGTAGGTTATACACTTATAAGTAATGTCAGTGGCAATATAGGATATTTGTTATGAATCATATTCTAAGTTTTGGTTTTTACAAGTGCAAAGAAATCTGTCTTTGTTTGTTATTACTTTTTAACTTACAAAATGATTTTCTTCTGATTTTCAGAACAAAGTGTTTATTTATCGTGGAAAAGAATATGAAAGGTTGTCTGACTTTACTACAAGGTTACAAAACCAGTTCCCTAATGCACAGGTAATGATGTACTTCATATTTTTCAGTATCTAATACAGTACATTCATTTAAGTGCAATTTCATGCTTAAATGATATCATTTTAATTATCATTTTAATAAGTTATACAATTATATTATGCAATGAATCATGGACTGCTTGTTTACTCTTTTTCAGCTGATGAAAACGTTGACACCACCTGGGGAAGATATCCTTGAATCTGATAGTCAATGTATCCTTTAAAATGGTTATATTAATCATAAGAATGTATATATTTATGGTAAGTAGAAGTAATCAGATCTTGGGGTCTATTGTAACACACACACACACACACACACACACACACACACACACACATGCACAAGCATGCACGCACACACATCTGTTATGCTCATAAGTGTAATGAGAGAGAAATACGGACAAAGCTGTACAAGCAGTCCTTGTCAGGGTAATGCACAACTTGGGATCATGTTTCTTTAACTGGATTGAAGATTTACAAATAAATGCTGTCACTCCAATTTTGGAACCCAAGAGAAGATTCCAGGGTAAATCAGTCAGTGAACAGATTCTCAGGTAAGTCTGCAGTAGTTATACTAGACCTAACAGATCTTTTGAATAGAAATTAAATTAATTTTCTTTGGTTCGAAAGAGAAGGAAAGGAACCAATGTCCTATTACTTGATAAAAATAAAGTAGTACTGGACACTTACTTTTGCTCCTTTTTTGACATTCACAAAAACATTCAATAGATTTATATATATATACTATAGTATACTGTCTTTGTTTCAGATATTACAAGGTTAATGAAGTGCAAAAGTTTACTTACTCTAGAAGAATGGCTGCTGAAGATGGCACCAATGAGTTTACGGTATGTGGATTTTGATACAGTATCTTGGTAAAGTCCATTTTTTGAAGTGCCACAAGTTGTTTCTTGTAATCTATGCTGTCTGTGGTTTTAATTAATAATCAAAAAGGGTGAGCTAAAAATTTTGTCATTGAATTTTTTACCATTGAAATCTTATAATCAGAAATTCAAAATCAATTTTAAACCTTATTTCAGAGTATGTGGCTAGAAAGAACCAATCTGGTGACATCCTACCCTCTGCCAGGAATCCTCAGGTGGTTTCCAGTGGCGTCCACCTATGTGGTAAGAGCATGTGATTTAGATTAAAGGCAATGAGATTTTGGTTAAGTTCGCCTTAGTGTCTCTTTTAAAAACTTAAGTCAATTTTACCACTGAATGTCAGTCTCATAAGCATTGACATATTGAAGTAATGTTACGTAAATCCTTTTTTCTATTAGATTACCATTTTATCAACTTCTCTGGAGAATGAGGAAAATCAATCATGGCTTTCAAATGGTTTATTAAAATGTAATTTCTCCTTAAGTTTGAAGTCAGTCCATTGGAGAATGCCATCGAGACAGTTGAGACAGCCAACGCTAAAATAGAGGATCTGACAGAGCAGCACATGTCTTCCAATGACCCCAAGCTCCGTATTGACCCCCTTAGTATGGTCATCAACGGAGTGGTGGACCCTGCAGTCAATGGAGGAATCACTCGATACAAGGTGAGTCTAATAAGCAAAAGTGATTTTTTGGCAATTATATATTCAAGTTGTGATCATAACAGTTTTTTAATGAGAGGCAACAAATAGGCCACTTAAGAAATTGAAGTGTTTGATTATCAGGCAAGCCAATTAAAGAGATTGTATGAAGTATGCAGTAGTATATAATGTTTTAAATGACACATTGACTGTCCTCTGGTGTATTTTCGGTCAATTCACATATTTATGATTCCTTTTAGATTTTCTATTCAGAAGAGTACTTACAGAAGTATCCTCAAAAGAAAACATTTGAGTTAGTATCAAAACTGAAAGAGGCCACAACTCAGCAGGTAAGTATAAATTAACTGATATTGTCTTTTTCCTAAAATTGGACAGAAACCCCACTGACATACGTTTTGTATATTTGAAATTTATAGTGAATATTGAGAGGTATATATTTGTATATTTTTGGATACTAAGAGATGCCAATTCAAATGTTTGAAGTCTGAATATTGTTATATTTCCTTTATTTATTTACAGGTAGCATTACTGGAAACTGCCATTACAGTGCATGGCAGAAAGGCCCCTGATACTCTGAAACCTTTCCATGCTCATCTGGAGATGAGGTTCACACAGATGAAGGATCTAATTGAAAAGGAGCTTGGTATAAAAGTAAGAGAGAAAATAGCTAGTTGCTTAAAACAGTATTGGTTGGCAGAAGGAAGTGTGTTGGTAAATGTAACATCACAATTGTGGGATATACTGTATTGATGAGTTTGGTCAAAGTTGATTTTGTGAATATCTGCTCTGCTCTGCGCTGATCTGTTTTGTATGGTAATTGTAAAGTGCGTTTTACCTTTATTTTCATGACAGACTTTGAATAGAAAGGCGATCTATGGTGTTCTTAGCATAGTGTTATTCACATATGAATTGGAGATATAATTTGACCATTTCTTTGTTTATTATTTTTTTGGTAATAAGTCTTTTTTGTGAAATTCTAGGTAAAAGACCTGAAGCTGAACAAGGTGAAGGTGAAGAGAATCCAGACATTGCCACCACAGTCCCCAACACGAATTACCCTGGATATACCAGAGTATGTACAGGCTTTGCAGATTAAGATCCAGATTTAAATCCTTCAATCTGTAAAGCATGCCCTTTGGCAGTTGGCTTCAGTTTGATTAATTTTTAACAAAACTTGAACAATCTAGTGAATGGTTGAATTTCATGTATGCGTAATTTTTAAAATAAATATAAGATGAATGGTTGAGTGGGAAAATTATAATGGGCTCCATGGTTCATGGGGTGTGGCAAATGTTTAAATGAAGGAAAGGGGTCTTGTGCTGCACGAAGTTGTTCACTCACTTTCAATCATTATCATGCTGCTAGAAAAAGGAGCCCAGCTAAGCACAGACATCACAGGTATGAAGTGCCAGCATCCAACCTTAATGCTCTAATTATTTTGCCGTTTGCTTTTATTATTCATTTAGACGTATCTTGCATTTGCTTGTTTTGCAATTGATATGACTAACAACAGTTAGTATCAAAAATTTGCATCTCCTTTCTAAGCAGAGCCCACTTTAGATGAAAAGATAAAACAAAGTGCTGCTATTGCTTTTACTCTCTCGTGTTGGTAATCAGTTTCTTTTTTCTTGCTCTCCTGCATTTCTTGTTTTCCTTTTACAACTGCTAAAATCCCTTCTTAAGCTGCTAAGGTCTGTATGATGTCAGCTTATTAATTTTTTTCAAGGTGGTTTGTGGTAATACCAGTACCTTCCACATAGGTTTAACCACTAGTGATGATTATTTAACGTTTAACCATTAGTAATGATTATTTAACAGTAATCAATAACTGACATATTCAATAATGCATTTCGTATTAACATTTTCATTCAATACTTGAAAGTGTTTGGTACATTCAGTGCTTCCTCTTGCTACTTTGAAATATTTTTGCTAATTATCTTACATTTACAAATTACTAACAGCTTAGCCTTTTTTGTTCTCACATCCACTGTGAAAAAAATACTTTACGAAGACAATGTAACCTTTTTTTGTGCCATTTTAGGACGATTTCACCAAACCCTCACCGTGGCTCTCCCAACCGCAGTCATTCTACTGTGGGTACTGTCAGATCAGGGTCCCCCACCAAGATGCAGACCCCGGGCAAAGTGAAGAACATGATTGCCACTAGTAAAAGGAACACAACCTCTAGTGATACTTCAGAGAGCAGCACAGGGAGCATGGTGATCGAGTTAAATGAACAGGTAACTTAGTCTTGTTTATAGGTCAGCCTATAGCAAAATAACCAGAAATATTTTCTCGAATTGTTAAATAAATAGCCAATGAATATTTTTCAACAGAAGGTGACAAAAAAAATGAATGAAAAATTTTCATGGTAAATGTTAACAAAATCTTTTATTTCATTTTCATTCTATGAAGTTGACCCCAAAGAGACCCCTTCGCCCCAACAGTGGACACATCAAGCTAAATGGGAAGCCTCTATCAGTGGTTTCAGGTCAGTACTGCTTCATCACACTCTCTTCAACCTAATCAGTCCATCTTTGTTTTCAGTCTGGCCACTCTAACACCAAAATCATATTTAATTTTAATTTGACCTAATACTCAGCAGGCCATTTTTAAGGAACATTTATCCTTATAATGAACATCAGTGCCTTTAAAACTGAAAATGTCTGTGATATACATTTTAATATTTGTCATTTCCTTCAGATACTGGTTCATCTGCTTCTCTTGCCAGCATGGTCAACTCGGTTCTACAGTCAAATTTCACAAATTCCGGGGATTCTGAGGAGCCTCCGCCACTTCCAGAGAAGCAGGCATATGCAGACTATGGAAACATAGATGAGGATGCCCCTCCACTACCAGTCAGGAAGAGTGGCACCATGAGAGCATCTCACAAGGACAAAGTAAGAGCAGATTTTAGTATTTGTGGTTGAGGATTTTCAGTTTTAGTGTAAAATGCTTTGAATAATGAAATGAAAACTATGCCTGCCTGTGTTAAACAAGACAATCACCTTGTGCAAGACTTTCACATGTTTTTATAGCAAATAAATTTTGACAGAAGAGTATGTGTATTCTGTAAAATGTATAAGGGATTGTCATTTTCTGGTGCTTCTTTTTTCCAGCCTCAGCCTCCCTTACCACTAGATTCATCACAGCAAGAAGTCCCTCCTAATCCTCCCAAGAAACCAGATAGGAAAACAACATTTGACTGACAGTGCCATGGTTATGATAAATGGTCCCTTCTACAAACAATTGTCTAAACTGTCATTTTGACTGACAATCAGACTGTCAGTTATCCTGCATTTACGTGGTTTATAATGCTTGGTCATCAAAGAGTCTAAATTTGTATTGGCTGGTAATAATTGGTATTATTATGGTTTTTAGTTAACAAAAATTGAGTAGAGATTACATTATGGTTTATAGGATTGGTCTGAAACAGACAATGAACATTGTTGGTGCTTTGTTAATTGGGATGTGTACATGCGAGTCCTGTTCTCAGTTTTGAACTGGAGCTATGTTTTAGATGTATTGAATCTCAGATTGTACTTACAGCTTGTGTGTGTGAGATTGAATGATTTTCATTGAGTATGATATGATGAACCCTGGTGGCTTTTTATGAGAACACTTGTAAAATTATATTAAAATTGACAGGTATGGAAGGCAATATTTTATCAAATTTAAACATTAAAACACAGTGTGTATGAAATACATGATGCAGAATTTAAATGGAAGAGAAGCATTTACTGGTATAAATGTCAAGTTTTTTTTATTGAAAAAAAACCCAACAATTTGTATATATAGGCTTTTTCACCTTTTAAAGATTTTACGCCATATATTACATTGCAATTAGTTTTTGAAACAAGCTGACAAACCACTTTAAAAATGGGACATTTTGATAAACAAATCTTAATATTACATCCTGAAATAAAGGTGCATATTAAACAAGTAACTAAGTTTAAAATTTGCCTATTATTATAGGCTGAAGGTAGGTGTGTCAGTTTTATTACTGCTGAGTGGACTAATGTCTCAACCAACCTTAGAACGCAAATCAAAACTTGTTTGTGTTGCATTCTTTCTGCCCCTTACAGGAAAATATGTTGCTTACTTGTTATTCGTGCTAATTTAAATGCTGCCCCTACCACAATCATTTTTACGTGTTCATGTCCCATTTTGAAACTTTTCAAAAACTTTGTGTAGATTTAAATCATTTGCCAAAGGAAAATGTATTGATAATACACTGGAAATACAGTGGAGCGTATCTTTGTAGTTTTTTTATGTGAAAGCTTATTGCTGTACACTTTTAATGACTTTCTCATCATATGTAGACAAGTTGAATTGGTGCCTAAAAGTTGCTTTTATACATGTTTATTTATTAATTAAGATATGTAATTAAAAAGCAAAATGTGTCCTTACATGTAGGTTTACATTAGTGGAGTGCTTAATCGCAAAATTGGTTATCATTAACGTCTTGTCATATTTTGTGTACATATACATATATACACTTCTTCATAACCATAGATGTCAGTTTATACTGCAATAAAATCAATTACAGAAGTACCCCAGAAAATAACTTATCAATGAATTTGGTGTTGATTATGAATTTTATTCATTACAATATAACAGAAGATACAGAATTTATTGCAATGCTCATTATCATTCCTGCTTTGACTGGGTTAAAACATGATACATAATCTAAATAAATTTATTTCCTTATAAGAATAAAATGAAGCGACTAGTGGTAAAAATACAGAAGCGTAACAAGTGGAATGAGTGGCAACTGTATGTCCATTGTTTAAGTGCAAATTTTTCAAAGTGTCAAATCAACTTAAAATGAAAATGAATATGAAGGAAGTACAACTAAACTGAATTATTAAAACAGTAAACTGTATTGGGACCCATTGGTCTGGATTGAGGAGAAATATTTTGAACAGAAAGACTAAAGGGGCCCCACTGGTGCCAGCCATGAATTTTATTAAATGTAAATTACAATGTAACATAGGATACACACTCTATTTGAACAATAACATTCAAATCTCAAATTCTTGTCAACTTGGATTAAATTATTTTTGATATACGTAACAGAATTAATGATAGTTCATGAATGAAGAAAAGGCAAAAATAGCACATTGCATGTGAAATACATTGTTGTATGTACACATAACTTGAATGTTAGAATAATTATCTAATCCCGTAAGAATATAACTCGATCTCAGTCCTAAATAATAAGATGAATACTGATATTTGGCACTATTCACTTAGTAAGAGTAAAGCATAAACATCTCTAAAACATGATACTATTTGCTTTTAAAAATGTCAGTCTGCCTTGAATGGGCTTGTTAATGCGACTCAATTTAGGTCATAACATACATTTCTTGCATCTAGAGAAAAACTAGGTCTGTTTTGTAGCAATATATAAAAGATTATCATGAAATTATAATCTTATTTATGAACTGTACATATACGGTCATGGGGGTCACTCGTACTATCTTGTGTGTCAATTTGAACAATGAAGACGACGATGCATACATGTTCCGGCTACTGCATAGGGAAAACACGAACATGAAGTCACGTGATATCAATAGACAAAGCACAGACGTAACATTTGGCGGTAAAGTATAAAAGGAGGGTGGACAAAGCGGACATAACAAAAGGTATATTGGATATTAAACAAAGTCCAACAAGAAAAGGTAAGGTGACGTTTTCTATATATAACGTTTTCATATTTAAGTTTAATTTAAAGAAGATATAATTATACTAAGCAAGTATAAATGAATAAAATATAAATTTATACGCCAGTATACTTAATAAATCATATAGAATAATGGTAACATAACAGATTAAATAACTAAAAGTCCACCCTCCACAGACATATTACCTTTATTACAGCTCATGGATAGACGCAATATTTTGATAGTAGGCAGCAGTATTATTAGAGACTTGCAATGGACAACAAATTAATTTTTCAATCTGCGGGGCCCAAGAATTTCATATTATGCTAAGGGAGGGGCTACCATCCATACAATATGTAATGACCCATACTTTTGGGAGGCGTTAGAAGGAAAAGACTTCATTTATTTTCAATTAGGAGGCAATGACATAAAAATTTTCTCTTCACCAAAACAAGTTCGAGACAATATTATACTTCTCATACTAACAATAAAACAACGTCATCGAAACATGCGAATATATTGGGGACAATTATTACGTCATGCGGCTTCAAACACAAGCCGATTTATATGCAACAGCCAACAGGAAAACGACTATAACGATCAAGTGTGGCAAATAAATGACAGCATACAATCTACTGTAGATGATCTTGGAGGTATTTTTGGACAGCATACAATCTACTGTAGATGATCTTGGAGGTGTGTATTTTTGGACCCATCAGAGAATAAATGACTGCTGGAGGGAATGTTTGAGGAGTGACGGAACATATTTGAATGACAAAGGAACAAAGAAATTATGGCGATCTAATCGAGGTGCTATTATTTTCTCTGCACCTATATACCGTAAGTATGAATGGATATGCATGGGCATAAACCTTACTGTATATACTCCTTGATCAATACATATGAGATACGCCTTGTTTATTTAAGATTTCGTGTCAGTATTTTACGTGATTGTGGGAATAAGGTGCATGGGCATCAATGAATATTACCTAAAGTGCATGACGCTTCATGCCCGTATCAGTCACTGACACCCATAGAATACTAACATTTTTTCAGGCCATGAGTCGACCTCCCTCCATACCTCCACCTCATCAAGGATTCATCAGGAAGCTTTTGATAGAAACTCCAGATCAATCATGGAAGCAAGAAGACCACGATATTGAAACTACTGCGTCAACTAACTCTAACATGTTTACAGCATAACATTTTATATAAATCTGTACATATTTCGGGTATATATAACAGTGCAGCTAACTCGCTATCTCGTCTTGATTTGCAGGCTTTTCAAATGGCAGCTCCTTTGGCTTTGAAAACGCCGTCACTAGTGCATATGGCAACCGCTGAACTTACTTCGGAATTAACAAATACTTTGGATTCTGCTCTCGCGAATAACACAAAGAAAACCTACTTAAAAATTGAACCGCTTCTTCGACAATTTTATGAGACGACCGGGATACAGGCATTTCCCACGGATCCATTAGTCACAGCCTTATGGGTACAATATTTAAGCAGAAAGTATTCTCATTCATCTATAAAAACATTTCTTGGGGCGCTAAGCTATAAATATAAAATGCATAACATGCCAAATCCAACGTTAACTTACATAGTTGAACAAACCATCCTGGGTTTAAAGAACAAAACTTTAAAGAACAAAAAATCACCAATAACACTTCCGATATTACACACTTTATTGAAAAATGTAGACATTCTCTGTAGAAATCAATATGAAGCTCATTTATACAAAACAATGTTTTTGACAGCATTCTATGGATTATTCAGAATTGGGGAAATCACGGCAAAACCCTCGATACATACGCTAAAACAAGAAAATGTATCGTATGACGCGCCGAACAACATCATTAGAATCAAACTGGACTCATTTAAACATTTCCGACGGGATTTCCAACAACAAAATAGCAATCAGACAACAACTGAATATCTGCCCAGTAAAAACTTTGAAAACTTATATTCAATTGCGACCAATTTGTTCCACATATTCTTCATACATAAAAATGGTTCATCGGTTACAAGAAATCAATTTCATTCAGTACTTGATAAATGCCTTGCTTTGTCAAAATTGGATCAAAAAAGATTTAGAGGTCATGGTTTTAGAATAGGTGGCACAACCTTAGCAGCACAGAGGGGTCTTGCTGATCATCAGATAAAGTCTTTGGGTCGGTGGCGATCCTCAGCATATCAAGGATATATTCGGTAAAGGACCAACTAGATTATAAGAACGATGTGAACAGGAATACTCTAAAAAAGAAATACAGTAATAAGAACAGTATTTATTTGATTACAATGATTGAAATAATATAAGAAAAGAATAAAACTAGAATGTAGGTCAGAATATTAACAAGAAGATTTATGAATATAATATTAAGTCTTATATAATGTAAATGAACAAAGATAACAAAATATGATAAATATTTTGATTTATATATATATATATATAGACAAAAAATTTGACATTAAAATAAAAGATGAAGTTATCATTAATAATAATATCTTTAAAAAGTGATCACTAACTTATTAATTAAAAGATTTTTGGGTGGGCGGGGGAAAAATGTGTTTTCTTATGGCATTAATTTTATCGCCCACCTTTAACAATCAGATCTTTATTTATAATTTTAAATTAATTATTATATTATTTTTTCTTTATCAAAGGTATTTATGAAATACCAAAGGTATTGAGTGACTCCCAATCGCTATAATAATAATGAATGTATCATTAAAAATTTTTGATTGTTAAATGAACAAAAATTTTGTTTTATTTATTATGTACAAGAGAATAAAAAACAACAACAAAAAATATATACACTCAACCGAAATAGTTTGGAAACATGAAAAATGTGTTCTGTAGAGGAAAAATCTTCAGTGTATATAAAAAAAATAAAGAATGGTGGGTGCATTGGCCATCATCATTTGGATAAAATATTTACCTTGGCTCATATGGTTATTTTATAATTATTTAAAATAACTTTTGGGCGAGTGTAGACAACTTTATAGATGGAAAATACTAAAGAATTACTAGATAACTTAGGTTCTCTGTTATTACCAGTACTGGAATTTTGGAAGAAGGGCCGATATACTGTCAAAGGGTAGGCCTAATCATGCTGAAAAGTAGATTAAATTTAATTGGGGAGTTAATGAAGGTCTCTAAATGAAATCTTATTAAATTGCTACAATATTAACATTTTGCAGAGCATATCCAAGATTGGCTGAATGCAACAATACTATCGAGTTTATGGTTGCAGACAAAAGTACTCAGAACAAACTCGTATGTAATGTTGGCTTCTGTAGTTCCGATCAAATGAAAATAATGACCAGCTCTGCCAGTGCTAGAATATATATCCGACCCATTCAAAAAAGCCTGGTTGTGAAATCAGCTGCAGAGAACACAGTACAGACTACTGCATGTGGGAGATGTGGTATGACCTGCTGACATTTAGGTGTACGAGAGGCTCCACCTCCTTACAAACATTTCACGCGCATCTCAGTAGAAAAGAAAATAGTAAGTGATAGCAAAGAAATGAAAAAAAAAACAATGAAGAAAAGGATAAACACATAAAAGAGCATTAAAACGATTCTGCCAAAGCAAACAGAGGTAAACAAGGTCTCAGATTAATGCTTACTGTAAATAAAGTACTGTTGTCAGAATGATACTCGAGGGCGTTTTAATGATTTAAAGACCCATGATTTTTCTTTTCTTTTTTTTTTTTTAGTGCTTTTTAAAGTTTAAAATTATGAACATGACAGTTATGATCACCATGGAACTACAGTAAATGTGCAAAATAAATACAACTCGAGTATTCATTATAAACAATTTTTATTAATTTTAGTGATTGCCCACTGAAAGGCAATCCATACACAAAGACCAATCTATTTATCCGATCTTATCTGACCTTATTTTAGAACTTTCTGTATTAGAGAAGAGGTCTCTCAAAAGTTATGGTGATTGGGCTTTTAAAATCTAGGCCTCCAAAGTGTGGAATGCATTACCAAATTCTATTAGAACAGCAGAAGATTTTGACAGTTTTAAATATGTCTATTGCTCTTAAATTTTTTATATTTTAATAAGATTGAGTTTTTAGTAGTGTTAATTTTAAATGTTTGCGCTACTGGTGGCCCACCGATGGCCCACCAGTGGCATGTTATCTGGGTCGGTGCAAACATCATGACGGCTAGTAATGTGGTAATTAGAGAAAAATGCCAGAAGAAAGCTAGAAGGTACGTGAGACTTAGGGATCCAATGAGAAACTTCCAACCCCA
Organism: Lingula anatina; assembly: GCF_001039355.2. The sequence goes on from NW_019775857.1 coordinate 973,539, forward strand.
TCTTTTTTATCAAAGGTACCACATAACCCAGGAAAATGTGCTCAAACTGACTAATGTTATTGAAGAACCTTTAAGAAGACTGACTATGAGGTCTAAAGCACTGTCACCCACTACCCAAGTTCTTTCTGCTTTACGTGTGTTTGCTACTGGATCAGATCGCAATGTGATTGGTGACAGCCTTGATCTGTCATCAATGTCGGTGTCCAGAAGCCTCCATGCTGTGGTAGATGCTATTTTAAACAGCCAGGACCTAGCACAGCAGATCCAGTTTCCAACTGAAGAGGAAGATGTTAGGAGAATGAAGAAGCAATTTTACCAGATTGCAGGTTTCCATAATGCCATCGGTGCTATCAATGGTACTCTAGTCCCATTAAAAGACCCACCCCAAGATGAGAACTTTTTTGTTTGCAGAAAAGGCTACCATGCACTCAATGTCCAGACGATAGTGGATGCTAAACTGAAGTAAGTTAATTATTTTTAAAGGAATACAGATATTAGAAAAATCTTTAGATCTATCCTTTAGCTGTTTCTCGTTTTTTTTCCCTATTGTTAATTTCAATACATTGTGTATATATATCTATGTAGTGCAATATAGTGCATTATAATACAATGTTTTATTCATAGTTTTTTTATTACAGAGGAGGATTTTGTTAATCCAGAGACTAATTTGAGTGAGAATGACTGAGCTGGGAAATACTGAGGTATGTGGTTCCTGTAAGAAATATAATTTAAGGGAAGTTTGGCAGATGAGTCAAACGTTGTTTTATAGCGACGGTTTATAACCTAGATCAGATGGGATTTGCTATATTTTGGCCATACTTGTACAAACCTCGGATTGAGTGCTGCATGAGCCAACGAGCCTCGGATTCAATGCTGCACATAAAATCGCGGATTCAGTGCTACATGGGCAATTGGTTGTGATTGGCCAATCATCTTATCCAATCACAGTAACTAGGTCATGACATTTTGGCCCAATCAGGATGAACTAGGTCAGGCGTTTCCACGAGGTACGCGCCGCCGCGTTTAATGAAGTGAGCGATAGTATTCTTTCTCACATTGCTCTCACGCACGACATTCACTAGAGATAAATCAACAGATTACTTTCCAATTTGCCACTGTACAATTTTGAAGTTTTTCCTATTTCAATCTATTTGCAAGCTTTTGACTTACGGACTTACGATCACCATGGCAGTTCTCGTTATCGGTCATTCATTTGTTAATAGGCTTCGTTCATTTCTCGACCAAGGTTGAGACGTATGTGGCAGCGAAATATTTCGGCTTTCCCAAATCTGTGCACTGGCACAGGATAAGCGGCCGCACGGTCCCTAAACTAGTCAGGTACGATTTGGGGATCCTTCGCCAGGCACGACCCGACTTGGTCGTAATTATCATTGGTTCTAACAACCTGTCTGACCGTAGTGTTTCTCCCTCTAACCTTTGTAAGGATATTGAAGAGTTAGCCCGTAGTTTTCACTACGATTTCGGTGTTTCTCATGTGGTGGTGAATCAAGTTCAACACCTCAAAATTCATCTTGCAGACTTGCCCTTAAGAAATCCATTCATTTCCTTTTGGAAGAACGTAGGTCTGCGGAAAGTGACCCGGCTTCACATCAAACCAGACGGGGTGCATCTTTCGGATGTGGGCCAGTATAAACTGTATCGTAATCTGCGGGGCGCCATTATTAGGAAGGCCTTCCGGCTTAGCATTAAGCTTTCCTAATCTCTTCCAACTTCATCATAAGTCCTTTTCAGGCCCATAGACTCATTTCTTCTTCTTGTTCTAGGCCCCGACCTTTTCAGGGCCACCGGGAAGTTTGCTTCATCCTTAGTTCTTAAAACATACCCACAAGATTTCCTTGATTTTTCAGATATTTTGTTGTATATTTATTTTCACCTTCATCATATGTCCTTTTCAGGCCCATAGACGCATTTCTTCTTCTTTCAGGCCCGACCTGACCTTCTCAGGGCCACCGGGAATTTTCTTTTTCTCTCTACCCCTTTTTTACTCCAGTCTGCTACAACGGTTTTTCATGCCTTTATTTTTCATGCCTCATTTTTGTAACATTTTTGTCTGCCCCGCTACATCGGGGTGAGTGGCACGTTTTGTGTCTTTGTATTCCGCTCCACTTCGTCGGAGTGAGTGGCACGTTTTAGTGTCTTTGCATTACCGACCTGTTTCTCAGGTTGAATGGCATAATTTTTCATGCCTTATTTTTGTAACATTTTTGTTCGCCCCACTACGGCCAAATTTTGGCCAATTTTGCATCGGCCAAATATCGAACATCATACTTGTGTTTGTCACTTTAATGCTTTTTTCCCACACCGTATTGAACTTTTTTCGATCAAGGAGAATATAATCATAGGTTGGTTAGAGAATGGTGAATCTAAAGAGTCAGAGTTGTATTGGTGTAATATGGCTGTGAGAGAATGATGGAATTGCAGAGAGCAATTGATTATGTTGAATGATGTGCTATATTTCAAACCAGGAAAAGACAGAAGATAGATATTTGTGCTTAGCTGTACCAAAAAATTTGGTCAATGAAGTTTTATTTTTCTGTCATGATTCAAAAACTGCTGGTCATTTTGCTTACGAGAAAGCTTTGCAAAAACTCAAACAATCCTCCCATGGCATGTAATGAGTAGAGATTGTAAAATGTATGCAAATTCATATGAAGTTTTCAATAAAAACAAGCATAGCACTGCTCGACCAAAAGCCAAAATGAAATTACATCATGCGGGATTTCCCGTGGNTGCGTCAAACGTTGTTTTATAGCGCCGGTCTATAACCTAGATCAGATGGGATTCGCTATATTTTGGCCATACTTGTACAAACCTCGAATTGAGTGCTGCATGAGCCAATGAGCCTCGGATTTAATGCTGCACATAAAATTGCGGATTCAGTGCTACATGGGCAATTGGTTGTGATTGGCCAATCATCTTATCCAATCACAGTAACTAGGTCATGACATTTTGGCCCAATCAGGATGAACTAGGTCAGGCGTTTCCACGAGGTACGCGCCGCCGCGTTTAATGAAGTGAGCGATAGTATTCTTTCTCACATTGCTCTCACGCACGACATTCGCTAGAGATAAATCAACAGATTACTTTCCAATTTGCCACTGTACAATTTTGAAGTTTTTCCTTTTTCAATCTATTTGCAAGCTTTTGACTTACGGACTTACGATCACCATGGCAGTTCTCGTTATCGGTCATTCATTTGTTCATATGCTTCGTTCATTTCTCGACCAAGGTTGGGACGTATGTGGCGGCGAAAGATTTCGGCTTTCTCAAATCTGTGCACTGGCACAGGATAAGCAGCCGCACGTTCCCTAAACTAGTCAGGTACGATTTGGGGATCCTTCGCCAGGCACGACCCGACTTGGTCGTAATTATCATTGGTTCTAACAACCTGTCTGACCGTAGTGTTTCTCCCTCTAACCTTTGTAAGGATATTGAAGAGTTAGCCCGTAGTTTTCACTACAAATTTGGTGTTTCTCATGTGGTGGTGAATCAAGTTCAACACCTCAAAATTCATCTTGCAGACTTGCCCTTAAGAAATCCATTCATTTCCTTTTGGAAGAACGTAGGTCTGCGGAAAGTGACCCGGCTTCACATCAAACCAGACGGGGTGCATCTTTCGGATGTGGGCCAGTATAAACTGTATCGTAATCTGCGGGGTGCCATTATTAGGAAGGCCTTCCGGCTTAGCATTAAGCTTTCCTAATCTCTTCCAACTTCATCATGAGTCCTTTTCAGGCCCATAGACTCATTTCTTCTTCTTGTTCTAGGCCCCGACCTTTTCAGGGCCACCGGGAAGTTTCCTTTATCCTTAGTTCTTAAAACATACCCACAAGATTTCCTTGATTTTTCAGATATTTTGTTGTATATTTATTTTCACCTTCATCATATGTCCTTTTCAGGCCCATAGACGCATTTCTTCTTCTTTCAGGCCCGACCTGACCTACTCAGGGCCACCGGGAATTTTCTTTTTCTCTCTACCCCTTTTTTACTCTAGTCTGCTACAACGTTTTTTCATGCCTTTATTTTTCATGCCTCATTTTTGTAACATTTTTGTCTGCCCCGCTACATTGGGGTGAGTGGCACGTTTTGTGTCTTGGTATTCCGCTCCGCTTCGTCAGAGTGAGTGGCACGTTTTAGTGTCTTTGCATTTCCAACCTGTTTCTCAGGTTGAGTGGCATAATTTTTCATGCCTTATTTTTGTAACATTTTTGTCCGCCCCACTACGGCCAAATTTTGGCCAATTTCGCATCGGCCAAATATCGAACATCATACTTGTGTTTGTCACTTTAATGCTTTTTTCCGACACCGTATTGAACTTTTTTCGATCAAGGAGAATATAATCATAGGTTGGTTAGAGAATGGTGAATCTAAAGAGTCAGAGTTGTATTGGTGTAATATGGCTGTGAGAGAATGATGGAATTGCAGAGAGCAATCGATTATGTTGAATGATGTGCTATATTTCAAACCAGGAAAAGACAGAAGATAGATATTTGTGCTTAGCTGTACCAAAAAATTTGGTCAATGAAGTTTTATTTTTCTGTCATGATTCAAAAACTGCTGGTCATTTTGCTTACGAGAAAGCTTTGCAAAAACTCAAACAATCCTCCCATGGCATGTAATGAGTACAGATTGTAAAATGTATGCAAATTCATATGAAGTTTTCAATAAAAACAAGCATAGCACTGCTCGACCAAAAGCCAAAACGAAATTACATCATGCGGGATTTCCCGTTGAAAAGGTTCATTTAGATATACTTGGACCTTTTACACAAATTGAATTTGGGAATTCTTATGTTTTGGTTACAATAGACCAGTTTACTAAGTGGATAGAATGTGTGGCTTTGCCAAATCACACAGCTAGGTTAGTAGCAAAGGCATTTTTTTTGCTACTTATTGTCTTATAAGTCTTGTTTTAAAGCTTTGGTCTTTTAGTTTATATTTTTTAGTTACTTTTAAATACCTGTATGGTTTTGTTTATGATAAATTGTAAAACTTCAACTTTTGGGTTGCGATTCTAGCAAATAAATTATTATTATTGTTAAACTTTTTATCTTTATTTCCAGCAAGTGAATTCTGGAGATGCAATGCCAGGAAGATTTACATTTTGTCAAAGAGCGATGTCCTGGAGTTAAACCCAGCCTGCTGTTAACTTTACTCATTTGTAAATATGTGGTATTTCAGCATATTTGATATGATTGCATCTTCTTTAATTACATTCTGCATATATTTATCTTGTTTAAAATAAAATCAACAACAACAGGCGCACAATAGAAAATGAAAAAAAAAAAAACTTCAATATCAGTACAAAACTGAAAGATTTTAATAAGAACACAAAAACGCATAGAAATCTAAGAAAAAAAGTGGTAAGATTGTTTTTAAGCAAAACGCACATCTGACAGAGAATCTCATTAAATATTCCTTAAATACTGTTAATTTTAGGCACTCTACAGCTGCATTTGACAGGTTTGATGAGATAGATCCTGTGAGAAAGCTAAAGAACATAGGGACATTAATTGAGGAACTGACAGTAAAGAGAAGACAAATTCTAGTGTTGTCTCCAATGCAAATTGACAACTTTAGGGACATTTTCGGGTGTAGCATATGTATGGATAAAGTCATATTTTGGCAACACAATCAAATATTCGTGGGACATAGGTACATAAAGGCACAGAAATATAAGAGGAAAAAAATTAAATGTATTCATAAGGGGTCCAACTGCTTGATGTTTCTTCCCTCAGCATTAGTAAGCAAACACAGAGTGGACTAGAGAGAAACTTGTTCCTACAGCTCCACCACCTCTGACCTTATACACTGTTGAATGTTATCAGGAATATAGAACTTGCCGATTAGGTGACAAACAACAAGACTGATATTCAGAGGTTAGAGAGATGTTTATTGCAGCTAACACAGTTCTCCTTTAAGCGTCCCTCTTTTCACTGTTATTATTCCTCAGCCGATGCGTCCAGAGATGCTGAAGAAAGCACATTCCGCTCATCAAGGAATACAAGCCACATAGCGTTTGTGTCGAGATGTGATTTACTGGCCATACATGGCTGCAGATGTGACTGAAATGATTAAACAATGCGATACATGTTGCTGAATTGCCTGCAAATTTGAGTTCACAAATGTTACTAGTTCACCACATTATGCTCAGAGCAATTGTAGAGTGGAATCTGCTGTAAAAGTTGCAAAGCAGATGATAGGAAAAGCAGTTGATGAGAAACAAGATGTTTACTTAATGTTGTTAGAGCGAAGAAATACGCCTGCAGAAGGCATGGATTCTAGTCCAGTGCAATGTTTAATGTCATGTCGCACTAGGAGCAGCCTCCCTGCTCAAAGTCAAGGCTATAAGCCAAAAGTAGTAGAGTCGGTTTCTAGCAATCTTACAGTTAGAAAGCAAAGAAAAAAGCATTATTATGACAAGCACGTTAAATCTTTACCACAATTACAGGTAGGGCAAGCACAATAAAGAACAAAAAATGAAAGGCAAGAATAATAAAGTAGTGCCTGGTGCGTTGTTTCAGACCCTTCATTATGGCTCCTTGTCTTATTTATTCAGTGTTCTTAGTCTATTTAAATGTAAAGCAGTATATGATCAAGTATCACCTGGATTTACAATGGGTTGTTACTGGAAATTCTAGCTGACTAACTAATGGTAGAGGGTATCAAAAGTAAACATCATTTCATTATATATTTATTTAACACCAATCATAAATTTTTAGGTAATGATATATGAGGTCTTAAAATGGTACATAACAGTTTTATAAACTTTAAGACCAACTGGTACAAAACTAAATATGTTTCATTGTCTAAAATATGATTCAAATTTATTCATTTTTATGAAAAGTTTCTTAATAGTACAGGAGTTATTGTTCAACACATTTCATTATAAGATCATCTCAAAAGAAATTCGGGGGTTTTGGTCTGTTAATCAAGCTTAATTTAGTGTTTATTTTGACTATTTTAAAAATACTTCTACTATAAGTTCAAATACCAGTATGAAAATTATTTGGCTTATAATTTCAGTGACTATTAGGTGGAAAAAAATTTGGTGTATGGATGTATATGTTAAATTTGTTTTATTTCTTTTTTTTATTTATTTCTTTAAGCAAGAGAAGAGATCATTCTGATTGTTTGTGTTCATATTTTGTATTATTATGTCTGATGCCTCTTAATGGTGAGTTATTCAAAAGTGAGTTTATGTATTTATAGTAATCTTTAAAATAGTTGTGATTTTTTTGAAAGAAATTGGACAATAAAGGTTTACTTTGAGTTTTTGAGGTGTTACGTAGATTTTATTTTAAATATATTTGTGAAATATTTTAGTGTTGAGTTATAATTTCTTTACTTTTGGGATGTTTGTGAGCAATGGGAAACTGAGTGAGAAAAACAAGGTGTTGGTACTGTAGTTCATTAGAAAATAGGCAAAGTTTCAGAGAAAATTCATTTTTACGCTATATAAGCGTCTACATTGGTAAGACACACTTTAAGAACACTTTTGTCATTGTACTGTACTTTCCTTCCGGTTTTGGACCTAAAAAATCCCAGGGTTCAATTATTCACCTTCTATGAAATAAAACCAAGAAACGAAATTACTTTTTTTTTAAACTCGTGGTCGGTGAGGTGACGACGCACTTGTGTTGATTACACGACACCTTCTATATTTTGGTTATTAAATAAATTTGATTAAGCAATACCAAATGGAAAGAACGATAATGAAAGAAAAAGGAACAAGGGATTGAAACTTCAATCTTAAAAACATAAAATGTCTTTATTGAATACAGACCTTTGATCTGATCCACGGTCTGTAGACACAAAGGCGTAAAACTTCAATTCTGATCACAAATGTAACAATTTAAACAACTTTCATAAAATGTTTTAATTTTTGGCAGCGTGACAGCATTTGTCTCATAATTAATTCCGAGGCAAAAAGCATCCCTTTTTATTTAAAAACCTTTACGCAATAACAAATAAACCAGGGTCATTATATTAAAACTGAATTTAATGAAATTTTAAGTCAATCAAAATTTATTACAATGCATGCTGGTGTATGAATTTCTAATGTATAAATAGGGAACCTTGTGGTAGATTCACACATTTTGTGCGTTCACAACCATGGATGAACCACGCTTAGCACTGGGCCTAAGACGGGGCATGTGCTTATTGTCCAAGGGTATTGATACCAAAAACAGAGAGAGTGTCATGGCGAATTTGTTTGGCAATGTTGGAGGAGGGACTGTCGCACCAAGTTAAGGACAAATGCAATCAACGAGTAAGATCAAATTCGGGTGGCAAATATGAATGATATGCAACATAACCACCCTGAAGACAATGAAATGACAAGCCACATTAATGTAAGATGGGCGATGCACGCAGCTGCAACCCGGGACCCCATGCATCGGCAAGGTGGAGGGGACTGTCTGCCTGTGCCATCACTGGCGTCCGTCAGAACCTGCACAGAAAGGGTACGCCAGCATGCATTACCCACAGGGGATAAATGATGTGAGGATTGACAACCAGTGGGTTCAGACCTGGAACCGTGAGAAATTTGTGCTCCACCTGGACAACCAGTGGGGAGTTTGTGTTTGTGACGGCAGAAAATCTGAACATTTTGTGGCATTGCCAAACAGAGTATATAGATGGGACTTTTCGTGTATGCCTGAGGCCCTATACGCAATTGCTGGTTATTGTTGGCAATTCTGTACCAGAGGCGGACCCCTTAACTTCTAGAAATAAGTTTTCCACTTTCATTAGATTCACTGAATTTTTTATCTGAAATTAACCATGGCTGTTCTCGTCATAGGTCACTCCTTTACTCACAGGCTTCGCTCATATCTTGACCAAGGACGGGACGATCGTACGGCGAAAGACTTCGGTTTCCCATTTCCACACACTGGCATGGGAAAGGTGGCCGTACAGTCCCTAAACTGGACAGTTAGGACTTGGGTATGACTTGGGTATCCTTCACCATGTCCACCCAGAGTTGGTCATACTAGTTATTGGGTCGAATGACCTCTCTGATCGGAATATTTCCCCCTTTGGTCTAAGTAAGGACATCGAGGATCCCATCCCGCTTTTAATGACCAGGTTGACAAACTTAACATTTTCCTTTCAGATCTGCCCCTTACACATTCATTTATTTCGTTTTAGAAAAACATGGGTTTGCAGAATCCTACTCTACTGCACATCAAACAGGATGGGTTGCACCTTTCAGATGTCGGGCAATACAAATTATACCGCAGTTTGAGTGGCACCATTATCAGGAAGGCTTCCTATGCACATTACCTATGCTATTAAGAAGTTGACAAATACTCAGGGTGTTTCTGGCCCACTGTCCAGGGCATCGATTGCTAGAAAAACAGAAGACATGCCTTTAGATGAGATTGCAGAGGAGGTGAAACGTATAACAGGGGAAGACATGGACAATATTTTTATGATGGCAGGAAGCTGAAGTTGCAAGAGTCTTAAGAGAGAAGTCACTGTACGTAGAGAACAGACATTTGCTCACTGATTACCTAAGATACCTGAATAGCCATCTGCATGGTGTGGTTACAAGTAGTAGAAATACTAAGCTTATTAGAGCATTCCACAACATGAGGTCAGAAGTAAATGGCAAAAAGAACTTTACCTCTTTTTGTTCTGAAATCAGTGCTACCAGTGTAAAGGACCCTTTGCTGTACCAAAGATTTTTGGATGTTGCATTGGAGAAAAATGTAATAGCTTAACAAAGGGTAGAAAAACCATTGACTGATGTGGTAAGAGAGAATCCTACTTCACTAAAAGTGAGGAGGAGGAAGAGACTCTTAGATATGTTTGTGGTTACATACCTTTCAATCTGTACAAGAGATTTTCGAAGGGATCATCAGCATTACACAGAGATTGTACAATGATTATTCATTCTTAGAAAGCATCTTCTAAGTCACAAAGTGATGGGTAGCTACAATAAATAGAGGGTGGTTGTTTGTAGTTCATGATATTGTGTTTCAGTTTTTTAAAGAGGTGGAAAATGCTGTACAGAGTTTTTTAAAATAAAGACTTGTTATTATGTTGTGAGGGAGAGGACATTGCATCCCTAATTTACCAAAAATTATTGCAAAATGCAACGGTACAGAAGTTCTGGTGTTCTTTGACCTCAAATTAGGAAAGTGACACTACTGGCTACTACTTATATAATCTGTTATAAAGAAGAATGTTGTACTCGGGGGCAACGCCTTGGGCAGAGCATGGAAGAAGCAAGTGCAGCTGATGAACCCGAAACCGATGTCCAGAAAAGGAGAAAAGACTTAAAGAAAATTATTACATGTTCAGACTCATGGCATCTCATAGACAGACTTTGTTACTTTTTATATGCTCATAATCACCGATTAGTTGGATTACTTTCTTTACTTTACGACACCAGTTTCTTACTCATGCCATTATATCAAAATGTGTTTACCAATTACTAAAACAGTAATGCAGGGTCCTGGGCATTTTTCAATGCATGATATTTGTACCCCAAAGAGAAACCATCTAGTTGTTACTTGTACAAATATCATAAAACATCTTGACATTTAAAAAATGTTTCCCTTTATTCAATTGAATTCTGTTGTGATATAAACATTTAGTTAAAGACCTCTGGCAAATTTACCTCTGGCATTTAGTTAAAGACCTCTTGCAAATTCTTGATATTTAAATTCAACATTATTTAGATAAGATTGACATCTGAAGCTAAAAAAAGACTTAGTTGCATGGGCATTATTTCTTGAACATTTCAATGGCAAGTCATTGTTGACTGAAAAACATTAGGAGATTAATTTCGCATGTAAGATACCATGCCAAGCTCTCCCTCTTGCCTAACCTTTTGTCACAAAAATAAATATTCTTATACAAAATTAAACTAACCCACCCCTTATCACAAAAAAGAATCTATTAAACTAATTAAAACTTTTTGATGCTTGCAGGGGGCACCTTCATCCAAGCTACTCCGCTTGTTATTCCAGTGACTTCATTTTCTGGAAGTTGTGACAATAAGATTTGCAGTTTTTCTATATTAACACAATTACATAACCAATGTAAATTAAATATAATGTGCTTCAGGGAATTTTTTTTAGCATTTTGTGACACAGATTTATAGCAGCACTACCCTTTCTTTGACCCCCTGTAAATTTTTCCTTGTGGTAGTGCTCCTGTCTTGAAGCGGGTGCAAAAGGGGGAAAAGTCTTGTTTGTGGACGGTTTCGGGTACCAGAAACATAAGACGAGTGGTGGGAACATTTTGTGGCGGTGCTGGAGACCAACATGCAGAGCCAGAATCTGGACCAATGTTTCTGATGATCCCAAAGATATCCTCATGGTAAACCCAAATGAACCAGTACATAACCATCCAGATGACTCCTTGACCACACAAGTCATCAATGTCCACAGACAGATGCAGGAGGCAAGTGTGTAAGACAGTGCATATGAGGAGAATATACCCATCTGTGGTGGCAAGGACCCAGTGCCAGTGTGTTTGGGATGTGCTACAATTTAGATCAGTAAAATCATTCATTGAGCACATAAGGCAGGGTGCACTGCCATCTTTACCTCAGTTTATCAATGAGGTGGATGTCAATGGGCAGTGGGCCCAAGTTCATTGGGCAGAAATAGTATACCTTATCAGGAGCTAATGTAGATAAATATTTCAATTATTTGACAGAATGTCTGAAGGAAATCGGAAAAAAGTCTGTGCTCAGTGACAGGACATTACATCGACATGCTGAGATACCTGCCCAGCAAATTCTTTCTTGTCTTCATGATGAATCATCCAGTGATGATAACACCGACATCATGCCAGTAGAGCAACTCATTGAACATGAGAATATATTGTCAACAGCAGATCATGGTATAGGATTCAGCCAAGATGTTTTTTTATGAAGAATCTGTTTTTTTCACATGGCAGTGCTCAGGGAAATATGGATATCATGACCAGTGACACTTCAGATGGTGAAGAAGATGGAGATTTTACTAAGAAACTGAGGGACTGGGTGCAGAACAGATTATTTATAATGTTAATTCACTGACACATTTGGCTTCACATTCTCAAATGTATGGAATTTAACATAATTTTTTCAAGTTTCCCTTTTGAAACTATCTACAGACTATTAAGCAACTTGTTCAAAAACCAAAATTGCCACTCCAACAAGTGATATGTCTTGCAGAAAGGGAACATGTAAAAAAAATTAAATTTTCGCAGACATTTTGTAAAAAAGAACATCACAGAGGAGCAGTCCCAGAAGAATATCATCAATGCAAATAATACAAAGATCTTCATATGGAAAAAATTCTATCAGTAAAGCAACAGGATAACGCTATTTATGTTGGACAAACACCTCTTATAAAAAAATAAGATCACTTTTAATCGAGAACAGAGACTGATATGTCAACCATTTATGACCAAAGAAAATTTTATGTATCCAGTGGAATCAAGTAGACTTCACATATGGTCTGTGAATGATCCAAGTGACCAATTAGTGAGTCCAGAAAAGAAAATCAAATTAAGTTCTATTACCATTTAAAAAAAAAATTATTACTCTACAGCCTTCTGTGATACACTGGCAATAAAAACGATTAACTTATATAACATTTGTATCATCACAGGGAATACATGTTACACTCACAGTTCAGCGTCGTCTATTTCCCCGGAAGAAAATTCAGTTGCAGTGGCCCCTGAAGGATGGGTCAAAGGTGACAAGTGCCTTTGGCTCCCCAAGTCAGTGATGAGAGGAGGAAGAGTGATAGAAGAGTGCATTCAACCAGATTCTGATTGGGATGTGCAAGACTGCCAAGTGTTGGAGTCAACTGGTAAGTGTGTGGAACCAACTAAATAAACATTATCAATATATTTGGAATATAAGAAATGAAAATTTGTGCAACATTTGGCCTGTGGCAAATTCTACAGCAAATGTTAACTAGGCTTATTTTTAGGTGACTACATAAAGGCAATGGAAAAGTGCACAAAAGTTGTAAAATCACTGAACAAAAATGTTTTTGATATTGACCTGAATACAACAGACACTGAAGCTAAGAGGAGATGAGGAACATTATATCATCTTATTACCTGTAAATTGTGTTAACTTTCTGACATACCTCATTCATCATTAAGTGCCTTATATTAATTGCAATTGTCTTACTCAATGCATGTTCATCAAAATATAAAATTTCCATTTTCCATATCTTTGTTTATGATCATAGTTGCATCACTGACACTCTGAATTTATAATCATAATTATTATAGTAATATATCCATTGTATAAAATGCTCTTTTGCAAAAAAGGAGACACCTGCCACCCAGACTAGCAGAAGAGGAAAATTGGAACCTGTGGTACAGACAAAGTCAAACGTTGTTTTATGACGACGGTCTATAACCTAATTCTGATGGGATTCACTGCTATGTATTTTGGCCATGACTGTACAAACCACAGATTCAATGCCACATATAAACTCACATGAAGCAGCGGATTCACAGTAACTAGGTCAAGACATCTAGTCCAATCAGGATAAACTAAGTCTCGCATTTCCACAAGGTATGCACCACCGCGTCTAAGGAAGTGAGTGATAGTAATCTTCCTCACTCTGCTCTCATGCACAATAGTCGCTAGTGAACGAACAACGAATTACATTACATTAGATTACGACACTGTACAATTTTTGATTGCCGGATCCTTACACTCGAAGATACTCAGTTCCAGAAGTAGACCTCCTAGCTAACAAGTAATTTTTTTCTTTTTCAACCTATTTGTGAGCTTTCTAACTTACGTTCACCATGACAGTTCTAGTCATTGGACATTCCTTTGTTCACAGGCTTCATTCATTTCTCGACCAAGGTTGGGACGTTCAAACAGTGAAAGATTTTGGATTCCCCAATTCCGTGCACTGGCATGGGATAGGCGGCTAGACGGTCCCTAAAACTAGTCATGTACAATTTGGGGATCCTTCGCTGGGTCTGCCCGGACTTGGTTGTACTTATTATTGGGTCCAACGAACTTTTTGACCATAATATTTCCCCCTCTAACCTATGTAAGGAAATAGAAGATTTAGGCTGTCATTTTAATGACGAATTCGGCATTTCACGTGGTGGTGAGTTAAGTTCACCACAAACTGCGTCCTCCCCATCCTTCTTTTAACGATCAAGTTGACCAGCTCAACATTTTTCTTGCATATAAGGCCTTAAAAAACCTATTCATTTCCTTTTGGAAGAAAATAGGTCTGCAGAAAATGACCCGGCTCCACATCAAACTAGACGGTGTGCATCTTTCGGATGTGGGGCAGTAAAAACTATATCGTAGTTTGTGGGGTGCCATTATCAGGAAGGCCTTCCGGCTTGGCATTAAGCTATCTTAATCTCTTCCAGATGACCAGAAGTTATCTCTAATCAGGAAGATTGTTGTTAAAGGGCAATTTCTTTCTATTAAATTGCAGTAGACTGTTTCATTTGACGTAGGTCCATCACCTGACAACTCTGGGAGGGACAGGACAAGAAAACAATTAACAGGATGATGGAAGCTCTGATGTAATCACCTATGGCTACACAATTCAACTGGAAAGGTCGTGCAAGAGGATATGGCAACAAGGAAAAACACGGTTTGTGCAAAACCAATATTGCAAGAGTCATGATTGGTAAGTAAATGTCTGCTGCCAAGTCAAAATTATGTTTCATAATATAATATTTTTCCCACTCTATCACCTCTGAAGCCTTAATTTGATTGTAATATCTCTGAAATATATTAAAAAATGTTATAACTGAACATTGTAGACAATATTGTAGACAATATTAAAAAATGTTATAACTGAACATTGTAGACAATATGGGGGCAGCTGGATGTACAACAGCTCACTGGGTCCAAGACTTACAGAAAAACAAGTACAAAATGTTTGCAGGGCAAGTGAAAATGGATCCATACTTGCCCACCAGGGAAGTGAATCTAAAATTGAATTTTGAGGCCTGAAAACAGGTAACTAACAAAGTTATGCTGCATGCAGGGTTCTGCCAAGGGCGCGACATTGTCGCCCAAAAACTGAAAATGTCGCCAAAAAATTCCTAGAGATGCGCCGTCAGGCACACTCGTAAAAGGGAACTGAATTTTTCTATAACTGGCGGGTGCGTAATAAGAGCAATTTGATTGGCTGAGTGCTGGGTGCCGGATCCAATCAGATTTCCGCTTACTGTTTTATCTTATAATCATGGCTGGATGTAATCGCAAACAAAAATCCAAAACTATTAAGTTTTTTTTCCCCCCAAGTTCCTCAGCAAAAGTGTCCAAGAAGTTCAGCGAGAATGTATCATCTGAAGATTCAGGAATGCCCTCGCCATCAACATCAGGCAGTGACGCTGAAGTGCCTGAAACTGTCGAGTCCCCACCCACACCACGTGAGAATAGTGAGTCCGACACTGACAAAGAAACTGTTTCGAAATCAAAATCAACTGCTAAAGCCCCGAATCAGTTGTCAGATCGACATTTCCAAGACAGTTGGTTGTTAGAATTTCGCTGGTTAGTGTACGATAAGGAGTCTGATTTCATGAGTTGTAGGTTATGTATCAAACGTTCAAAGAAAAACAACATGACCACGGGTAAGTGTAGAAATTGAAAGAAAACTACTTTGTACAGACATGCAAAAATATCTGATCACAAAGAGTCTGTTGTTGCCGAGTCAATGGCTGGTGCCTTGGTAAAAAACATTTCAAATATCTGGAGTTAAAAGGAAGCTGCTATTATCTATGCACTAAAAGCTGCATTTTGGCTAGCTAAGGAAGATCTTGCCGTCAGTAAGTTTGAGAGCCTTGTTAACTTTTTAATGGACATGAAGTGCCCTGACATTGAGAATCTGAAATGTAGAGAAAATGTTTCATACACATCAGACAAAGCTGCTGAAGAATTTCTTCATTCCCTTGCCCATACTGCATGCCTGAATGTGAATAAATTGATCAGTAAGTCCCCCTATGTTAGTTACTGTGTGATGAAACTACAGATGTGGCTGTTAACAAGAAATTGAGTGTGTACTGCAGAGTTATAAACCCAGATACACTTAAGCCCTCCACCCACTGTGTGTGTAATGTTGCAGTTGACAGTGGGAAAGGTAAAGCTATTTACATATATGTTCAGCAGTTTAAAGTTTAAAAGTTAAATTTGGCAGACAATTTAGTTTCATTGACACTATCAAGCATTCTGAGGTACAGAAACACCAGTTTAATACAGATTCATTGGATTGAAGAGGCAGACTTATTTCAGTTAAGGTGAGAATAGTAATTTTATCGTTTGGCCCCCTCTTTTTGAAAATGTCCCCCTTTTTTCAGGTCCAATGTGCCATTTGGCCCCCAAATTTTGATTCCTGGGCAGATCACTGCTGCATGTATTAAAATGTAGCAGACCCCTTGAAGACTGGATATTGTGTCAACATAATCCTCCACTCTAGGGGTAGGGGGCAAATATAATTTTGTTCTGTATCAGAACCACCTTTTGATGAGAAGCAAAACATTATACTTTGTTTACCACTTTCTAATTTGAATAATTTACACATAATGATGCAGACATACAGCAGGCAGAACCATGGGGTCAAATAACAAGAAAGAGAGGGATTTATGAGTGCAACATACAAAAGTGTGCAATCCCTCTACCCAAGATATATATTGAAGAAATGAATATTTGTATACATATTGGCCTAGTTGTGAATCATGTCATGACAAGGGCAATAATCGAATCTAGTAAGGTTGTAAAAGAAACTATTTATATGAAGAGATTGTGTGAATTCTAGCAACCTGGAATCTACAATGCTGTTCTCAAAATAATGAGAAACAAACAACTATTTTACCTAACAGAATCAATATCATATATGCCATATGTAATGGCTAAATTTTAATCTCTTAATGTTTAATGGTAGCTTTTCACAAGTTGTAGGTATCAATTAATTCAACTTTGTCACATAGTGCAGAGAGTCACGTCTTCATGCATATCCATGTATTTGTATATACACCATAACCAATAAAATATACAAGAATGTTCAGATAATGATCCAATTAGTAGTTACAACATAGCATGCAGTATGATATACAATAATTGCACTTTACAGGAATGTTGCTGTATTTCAAAGCCCACCTATTGTACAACTTTGAAGATGGTTACTAGGAATCATCATCATGTGTCGAGCTTCAATGAATCTTCCTTGAAGGAGAGCAGTAGGTGATACAGGCTGTGGTCAGAGGGAGTCTGTCCATACTGAGCTCTGAGTTGCTGGAAGTTAGGTCCTAATTCACCCACATCACTTTCTGCTGAATCTGGAGCTGCTTCTTGAACATCCTGGAGCAGAGAAAACAAAAACAATTTGGTGATGCACATGTAAAATAAGGCAGGCTTAATTAGAGGATGTTATTCAGTAATAAAAACTGTAACTAGAAGTTCTTGATGCTCAAAAGAAAACGGTGTCTGCACCCATACACTTGATTTAAATAACACACAGATGTTATAATAAATCAGATAAACAGCTTTATTCTTTATTCTTTCATCACATATACTGAAAGATTCTAAGTACTGGGTATTGGTTGTTTACTATTAATTTTCTATTAAATTATAAGTACATGAATTTGATAATTACAATAACTTGTTAACTTTAGAAATAACCTTTATCATATCTGTCCTCTTTACAATAGCCTCTCCCTCTGCAGTCTCTGTGATAAGTGGACAGTTGTTGACCAGGTCAAACTTCACTGAGCTGGCATGAGCATGGGAGGTTTGAACACTGATACACACCTGTATTTGCAAATCAGAGAAAGCATGCAGATACATAATTGTTGATTATAAAGATAACCAGGATATAGTCATACTGTAACCTTAAACAGTAGGTCACAATGTGTTAATAACAACCACTGTTAAGAAAGGTGTTTCTGTTCCTTTTTTTTAAAGTTGTTCTCTGTGGTTATTGACTAATTACATATTTCTGTCACTATAGCACTATAGAGTAATAGGGAACTAGTAATGATATATAACAATTTCATATTCAGCTGTGCTAAGATTCATCTCTTCTGATTCCCCATTACTATAATAGTATTATCCATGTAAAATTACATACAAAGCAGCAAAGCTGTCAAATGTACAGACAAAAAATAATGTTGCACAGAATGGGGCTATTTTGCCAATTTTGATGCAATAATGCATTATGCTTAACAGCAAAGTCATCAGCAAATTTTAATTATGCACAAAAGGGAACAAAGATGTCAGAAATATGTAACTAGCATAAGGCTTCAGTATATTTACATAACAATGAATCGTAAACAAAAATAATTGAACCCCCATACTCTAAATCCCAGTAGCTTTCACACTATCAATATAAAAACCTTACTGTGATATGACTGAGAAGCTTGTATGACTGAGTTCCCAGGCAGCTGTTTACCAGAACCTGATATTCTGATCTGGTCAAGTTCCCTGATGTCCATTCTAACTGTCCCTCACTGGACACATGAGCCACTAGTCCTTCTTTATTCTTTAGGTACACAGGACCCCTCATTCCATATCTGATTAGGACACCAAATTTATTTGAAAGCATACTATTACCTTATAACAATCTGCCTTGGAAAGATAACACCCAAAGACTTAAAATGACTAATTTATAAAAACTTAATAATCTTTTGGAAAATCATGTTGATAACTGAACATTTTGTATTAAAAATGGATTACAATAAAAAAATTTTACATCATAAAGAGGGACAAATCTTGTGATTCAAGATTGTATGAAGGAATAATTTTATGCAATAATTAACACTCATGGAGCTAGTTAAAAGATAACTCACTTTGGCACAAACACCATAACTCCATTAGCTCTAAGCTGAAATATCACAGCATCTGCTATACAGTAAGAGTCTTTTTCCGGGCGGTTCTTGAAATAGAGAGCTTGGAACAGTTCTTGAGACTCCCGCTCAGCATATTGAGCAGCCTGAAGAAAAAACAGTAAGTCTAAAAAACAATCCTGAAGGTCTGACCTAACATCCAGTCATAAGAAATAGAACTTAAAAGCTGGGGAAGCAAAGGAAGAGAGTTTAGACTAATACAACACAGAGGCTAGAGAAGAGAGAGAAAATGATGAACTAGACATTAAATGAAATAAATTAAATAAAGGTAAATTATATCTGAATCAGATAAAAACATACTCTGTGCTTATCATTGATGTGATGGGCCAGTTCTTCTAAATCTTTGTTGCTCATCAAACAACTTGCATCTTCTTGTCCAAGAGCAGCAAGCAGTGTTCTATGGACCTGAAATGAGGGAAAAATTTAAAGCACATCCAAAATGCTAATAAACACATTGTGTTCACATATTTTGAACCTTTATTTGCTCAATAACCATCAACTTGACTTAATGATGTAAATATCGCTCATTTTAAAGGGACATATCTTTCAATTCAGTAACATAAGACCCATGATAAAAATGGCTCAACTAAAAACCATTTATACTTACCAAGATATCTGCATACCTTCTAATGGGTGAAGTAAAGTGAGTGTATTTGTCAAGTGCCAGACCATAATGGAAAAACTGGTCCCTGGGCAGAGAACCAGTGGAGAAATACTGAGCATTGGACATGGCTTGAGTAGCCAAGGTACGCAGAAGCTGAAAGAAAGCAAATGCATGTAATTATATTCTTTTTTATCATTTTTAAAATAAAATAACTTATTTGTAGAGATTTAAACCACCTTCGCAGATTTTCCAAATGAGTTTTTTAAATTGAATTAATAAGCTATTTTAAATATTTTTTAAACTTGAACCTATTATCTAAAGAATTGTCCATATAAAAATTCAGAAATTATCAGTCAGCAGAAGTGTAGCAGAATCTTTGTAATACTTGTAAAAAATGGCATAAAGATTACATTTCAAGTTTCCTTTTTTTTTATGCCCATCCAAATAACATGTCAGAGTAGGCCACATGATGTGATGCCTACACATTACACTTACATGGCATAATTTCTTTGCAACACCAATCTGCTCACCTTATTCACAGATGGATCCTGAGGATCCACACACTTATCTAAAGATTCTGCAAGAGCTTTATTACTGTGTGTTTGGACATCAAATCCCTTGGCCTTGGCACAATTCACCAGATTCTCAAAGTCCTCTTGTCTGGGGAGAGGGTGATGCCTCAACTTAAATAAAAGAAACCAATAATTAAGATAGAAGGCAGGAAAAACTATGATTTTTGTTTTAAAAAATAAAATAGGTATTTGTGGTTGAATTATTTCCAACCTCTAAATGGAATCTGTTATCATAGTAAATATTCCCAGTAAGAAAGACAAATAAACAGTATTTTTCACTGAACTGGAAAACATAAAACAAGATAAGATCAAATACAAAAAATTCAAATTGCATAACATTCCCTACGTACCAGAGATTGGCTTGGGAAGCTGTCCACTATTTTCTTGGCTACCCAGTGGTTGGCATAGATCATGCACTCGGCTATAGTTTCATGGATCTCCAGGGGCTAAATCAAAGGGCAACAATCATACCATAAAAATGTTATAATATAATAGCATCAATACCAGAGCAGAAACAACACACGTATGCTAATTCAAGGCACATAAATTGTACTTAATCAAAACATTTGTGCAATAATTCAAATAATCATAATGTAAGCTTTGAAGTAAAGAGAGCTCAAAGGGCACAAGGACTCTTTATCAATTCCCACAGTTCAAATCTTGAACATGAGAAATTTTCTGTAACTTTCTTCAAGCAAAAAGTTTTATTCCTTTTCAAAGAGATAAAGTTAGCAAAACATGTTTAAATCTTTCAAGAAAAATTTCATGCTATTTTATCAATTAGTGCCCCAAAAGTAACAATAATATTTTCATGAGTAAANATTTAAAATGGATTACAATAAAAAAATTTTACATCATAAAGAGGGACAAATCTTGTGATTCAAGATTGTATGAAGGAATAATTTTATACAATAATTAACACTCATGGAGCTAGTTAAAAGATAACTCACTTTGGCACAAACACCATAACTCCATTAGCTCTAAGCTGAAATATCACAGCATCTGCTATACAGTAAGAGTCTTTTTCCGGGCGGTTCTTGAAATAGAGAGCTTGGAACAGTTCTTGAGACTCCCGCTCAGCATATTGAGCAGCCTGAAGAAAAAACAGTAAGTCTAAAAAGCAATCCTGAAGGTCTGACCTAACATCCAGTCATAAGAAATAGAACTTAAAAGCTGGGGAAGCAAAGGAAGAGAGTTTAGACTAATACAACACAAAGGCTAGAGAACAGAGAGAAAATGATGAACTAGACATTAAATGAAATAAATTAAATAAAGGTAAATTATATCTGAATCAGATAAAAACATACTCTGTGCTTATCATTGATGTGATGGGCCAGTTCTTCTAAATCTTTGTTGCTCATCAAACAACTTGCATCTTCTTGTCCAAGAGCAGCAAGCAGTGTTCTATGGACCTGAGGGAAAAATTTAAAGCACATCCAAAATGCTAATAAACACATTGTGTTCACATATTTTGAACCTTTATTTGCTCAATAACCATCAACTTGACTTAATGATGTAAATATCGCTCATTTTAAAGGGACATATCTTTCAATTCAGTAACATAAGACCCATGATAAAAATGGCTCAACTAAAAACCATTTATACTTACCAAGATATCTGCATACCTTCTAATGGGTGAAGTAAAGTGAGTGTATTTGTCAAGTGCCAGACCATAATGGAAAAACTGGTCCCTGGGCAGAGAACCAGTGGAGAAATACTGAGCATTGGACATGGCTTGAGTAGCCAAGGTACGCAGAAGCTGAAAGAAAGCAAATGCACGTAATTATATTCTTTTTTATCATTTTTAAAATAAAATAACTTATTTGTAGAGATTTAAACCTCATTTTCCAAATGAGTTTTTTAAATTGAATTAATAAGCTATTGTAAATATTTTTTAAACTTGAACTTATTTTCTAAAGAATTGTCCATATAAAAATTCAGATATTATCAGTCAGCAGAAGTGTAGCAGAATCTTTTTTTTTTTTTTATTGACACAATACATCACGAATACATGACAATACAAAAACAAACAAACAAACAGACACTCGCTCACACACTCACACATAAGAGATGTTATGCCATATAACACTTTTTAGTTAATTACATCATCGTACGCCAAATATTCAAATTGAAAATAACTTAATTATATTTCAATTGTACTGACAGATTGACTTATCTGTTTTCACCAGATATCTAAGGGCCCCTTTACACTGGACGGCGTTCTTTCTGCGTCCCTTCTGCGTTCAAAAATGTGGCCAGGACGCTCAACGGTCGCCAAAGCAATTAAATTGTGTCTCAGTGTAAAGGCGTCTGCGTCCCTTGTGCGTCCTTTGAACGACCGAATCTTGATTTTACCTGTAGAACTGCAAGCAACCTGCCTGCCTCCACTGTACGTCCCCTGTGCAACCCAAGGCGTCCATTGCGATGTTTGAGCTACCATTGAGGATTCTTGCTGCATTCTCTGTACCTTCATCGGCTATCAGTGGCGTCTATTCTACGATCATTCTGCATCCTGCTTGACCGATGAGCGTTTTTTGGGCGTCCTTCTCTACATTCTAACTCATATTTTTTCATCGGTTCTATCCAGGCCATCCAATAAAGAACATTTCCAGCACACAAAACAAATAAATGGGAATAAACGCTTTAAACTATAGTGATGCAAAGTCTGCATGGACAGAAAATCAGCCAGATGCTCATTGTTATCCTTATAAGAAGGATGGACAGGCGCCGAAAGCGAGAGACACAACATAGAATAATTGAATCCGTTTTCAAATGACGCATTCTGCAAAAAATTCTGACATTTAATGCATCTTGTAAAAAAGGCAAAATATTCGTTTTATANCCCTTGTGCGTCCTTTGAACGACCGAATCTTGATTTTACCTGTAGAACTGCAAGCAACCTGCCTGCCTCCACTGTACGTCCCCTGTGCAACCCAAGGCGTCCATTGCGATGTTTGAGCTACCATTGAGGATTCTTGCTGCATTCTCTGTACCTTCATCGGCTATCAGTGGCGTCTATTCTACGATCATTCTGCATCCTGCTTGACCGATGAGCGTTTTTTGGGCGTCCTTCTCTACATTCTAACTCATATTTTTTCATCGGTTCTATCCAGGCCATCCAATAAAGAACATTTCCAGCACACAAAACAAATAAATGGGAATAAACGCTTTAAACTATAGTGATGCAAAGTCTGCATGGACAGAAAATCAGCCAGATGCTCATTGTTATCCTTATAAGAAGGATGGACAGGCGCCGAAAGCGAGAGACACAACATAGAATAATTGAATCCGTTTTCAAATGACGCATTCTGCAAAAAATTCTGACATTTAATGCATCTTGTAAAAAAAGGCAAAATATTCGTTTTATAATAACCTTAAAAAAAAAAAAATTGAACGTTTCTTGAATTTTAGGGGAAAAAACAATCGGAGGCTGATATGAGACAACTGTTGCCCATAGAATTCCTGTCTGGTGAAAAATACCTCAGCACGGCCCCGTTTGAGAGTGAAAAAATTATGTTCTACGTGCCGAACACTGGACGATCTTTGGGTTTTCATTCTGCAACCAAAGCGATGCTTGTGCCTCCTTTCTACGACCGCGGTGATGCTTGTGCGTCCTCTCTGCGACCACGGCGATGCTTGTGCGTCCTTTCTGCGTCCATTGAGCGACCATCCTCCATCGCGTTCTCTCTGCGATTGTTTTGAACATGCTCAAAACTTCGCGGCGTCCATGGCGTCCTCGGCGATGCTTGAACGTTCTTTGTGCGACCTTGGCGATCACTGTGCGTTCTTTGAGCGTCCGAAGGCGTCCTGGCCAGTTTCATGGTCGCACAAAGGACGCAGAAAGGACGCCGTCCAGTGTAAAGGGGGTTTAAGCGATGAAATCAAACCTCCTAATGTTGGTTTACCCTGTGAACATCTTAAATAAATATAAAATTTAAATTGCAACATAATGAGATTAATAATTGGAGAGAGGCCCGTAGAGCCGACTAAGCAATTCCTTTTTGAGACAGGTAGAGTAACTTGAGTATTAGATAATATATATTCTACCAAGTCGGTCAATAATTTTTGGGTAACCGCACAATTCCAGAATAAATGCTCTGTTGTTTCTTCAGCTCCTTTGCAAAAGGAACATATACTGTTGTCGACCATTTTATATTTGAAAAGCAGTGAATTTGTGGTAAGGATATTATGATTAATTCGAAATTGGAACCAGTGAAGCTTTGAATCTTTTGTTATTGTGAAAGGAAGTTCAAAAATCTTCGGGCATTTATTTTCTTCCAAATTTAACAACTCCTTCCATTTATTCATACCTTTTGACATCTCAAGAACACCTACTTTACTTAAAGTTTTATAATAAATCTTTGAGCCTTTTGAACAACCTGAGAGCAACACTATATGATCAGGAATTAAAGGAGTGGCCATTTTACTTAATTTTTCAGGAATACCACCAAGCCATTCTTTTATGGCTGAGATAATTCCATGGTATTCGACAAAATTTGTGTCAATACCGTGGATATCCCTGAACGCAGTGAAGTCATAGAACTCCCCAGAGTTCAGGAGTAGATCATTAACAAATCTAATGTTTTTGTCATACCACGATGTATAGAAGACAGGTTTATTTCCAATAAGTATGTTTTCATTTAGAAAGAGTGGAATGTTACCAAAATCCTTGATTTTATTGGCCATTACTGTACCACAGAGTTCTTTCCAGGCTGCTAAGGCATCAATCCAGAATCTATTTTTTATGTTTTTCAAGATTTTTGAGATATATTCCAGGTGCGGATCCAGAGATATTTTCTGACAGTCTTCCAAGTTATCTTTGTTGATCCATCCTCCATTTTTGACCGTCTTCCGACAGAAAATATTACATGCCCGACAATATAAACTTGAAAATCTGACCGTCTTCCGGAAGACCCAGAAGACCGCCTAAATCCGCCCCTGTATTCTGTACCACATGTAATTAGTTTTTCAGTGTCTACATATTTGGATATAATATTTTTCCATTCTTTATTTTCGAACATAAGTCTTCTTGCCCATGAAATTTTTAACGATTTTATAAAATGCCTCACGCTTACCATCCTCAAGCCCCCAGCTTTATAATCTCTTATAATGATATTTCTTTTAATTCTATCAGGTTTATTATTCCAGAGAAAAGAAAAAAGACACTTTTCTAATTCTTTAATCTGTTTTTCCTCTGGGTTTGGGAGCGATATAAATATATGGTTCAATACTGGCAAGGCTTATGTTTTTATTACTGTTATTTTACCAATTGGTGTTATATTTCTTACTCTCCACTGATTAAAAATTTTTTTCATGGAAGTTAACTTGGTCTCCATATTTTGCTTCGTTATCTTACCTAAATCTACGTCAAATTCTATCCCTAGCATTTTGAAACTAGTTTTTCCCCAATCTAATCTATATTTTGGGCAGAGGATATCATTAGAGTATTGCTTTGACCCTATCCATATAACTTCAGTTTTAGAGAGATTAATATGCAGACTGGAGATCTTCGAAAATTTATCCAAGACAAACATACATTCATTCAGTGACTTTTCACTCCCGTCAAATATAAGAGTAGTGTCATCTGCATATAATGAAATTTTTAATTCTTTTGCACCTATATTAATACCCTTTATATTGTCATTGTTTCGTATAAACGCCGCCAATATTTCGGCACATAGAATAAAGAGATATGGTGAGAGGGGATCCCCCTGACGGCATCCTCTATTAATTTTAAAGAATTCCGACATATTCCCCCCTTGATTTACTGTAGCAGAGATGTCATTGTAGAACAATGCAGAATCTTTGTAATACTTGTAAAAAATGGTCATAAAGATTACATTTCAAGTTTCCTTTTTTTTTTTTTTTTTTTTTACAATTTTGAACTCCTGAACACAATATTACTGATTACTATTCCCTATGCCAAATAACATGTCAGAGTAGGCCACATGATGTGATGCCTACACATTACACTTACATGGCATAATTTCTTTGCAACACCAATCTGCTCACCTTATTCACAGATGGATCCTGAGGATCCACACACTTATCTAAAGATTCTGCAAGAGCTTTATTACTGTGTGTTTGGACATCAAATCCCTTGGCCTTGGCACAATTCACCAGATTCTCAAAGTCCTCTTGTCTGGGGAGAGGGTGGTGCCTCAACTTAAATAAAAGAAACCAATAATTAAGATAGAAGGCAGGAAAAACTATGATTTTTGTTTTAAAATATAAAATAGGTATTTGTGGTTGAATTATTTCCAACCTCTAAATGGAATCTGTTATCATAGTAAATATTTCCAGTAAGAAAGACAAATAAACAGTATTTTTCACTGAACTGGAAAACATAAAACAAGATAAGATCAAATACAAAATATTCAAATTGCATAACATTCCCTACGTACCAGAGATTGGCTTGGGAAGCTGTCCACTATTTTCTTGGCTACCCAGTGGTTGGCATAGATCATGCACTCGGCTATAGTTTCATGGATCTCCAGGGGCTAAATCAAAGGGCAACAATCATACCATAAAAATGTTATAATATAATAGCATCAATACCAGAGCAGAAACAACACACGTATGCTAGTTCAAGGCACATAAATTGTACTTAATCAAAACATTTGTGCAATAATTCAAATAATCATAATGTAAGCTTTGAAGTAAAGAGAGCTCAAAGGGCACAAGGACTCTTTATCAATTCCCACAGTTCAAATCTTAAACATGAGAAATTTTCTGTAACTTTCTTCAAGCAAAAAGTTTTATTCCTTTTCAAAGAGATAAAGTTAGCAAAACATGTTTAAATCTTTCAAGAAAAAATTTCATGCTATTTTATCAATTAGTGCCCCAAAAGTAACAATTGTTTTTTCATGAGTAAGTGTCTGTTGTACTTTTTATTACCTGTTTCATGATGAGCTTCTCAATCTGCTTGGTATCATCTAACTGAACTTTGACCTCTACCCCTTCCAGTTCAAGGCCACCACTGTGGAGTCGCCTTGACCGCAGCTGCCTGGCAATGTCCATTAGCTTGTCGATAGCCCAATGCAGCTCCTGTATCCTGTGAATGTATCAATTAATTTTTTCAGGCAAGTGCATTTAACAATATATTATGAATTCATGTCCTTGTCTCAAACAATTTTATTGGACACCCTAGTGCAGAAAAATACTCAGAATTTTTCAATTTTTAATTCATTATACCTCTTCTGACATACATTGAGTCTTATATCACAGTAAAGCTGGAGCATTAGTAGTAAACCATAACAGTAAGTGGAAGCAGTGTTTGGTAGCTGTAACCATTGGCATTGGAGATGGAGTCAGTAACATGCAAGTCCACTGCATGCAGACAACTCACTGGGCTTTCTTCTCTGTCTGTCCAGTGGTTGGTAGAAGTATGAAGTGAGACCAATACAGAGTAGTGCAGGGGTCTTACACAATAGCCTGTTGGCAGAGTGCCAATAGGTAAAAAAAACTTCTTACCATAATTAAAGGTAACACTACTCACACTGTACTAACACTACAGTTACTCTAATGCTCTAGCAGTACACTACAGACATAAATACAACAGAAATAATTTTCATTTCATTGCTTTAATTGACCATAAATGCTATAATTGGCATTTTTGAAGAAATTCCCATTGTATACATATTATAACAGGCATTTTATGAGCAAAATAAAATGCAATACCGTTTCTCTACTTCACTATTGTCTAATCCCTGGAGCTCAGGAACTTCCTGGACTATCTCACTGATAGAAGCGCCATCATGAATTGCTTGAGCCATCTTGTATATGAAAAACATGCATTTAAGACAATGATGTGGGATACAAAACGCTTGTGTTACTTTGTATTTTAGTTCTCTTCAGTGGATGTTGTTCTATACTGCCAGCTTGTAAAATGTGTGAATAAGAAGAGTACCTGCCTTTTAAATTATTTACTATTGGTCATCATTTTCAAGAATGTGTAAAAAACAAAACTCACTTTCATTTATATAGCTTTACTTAGACCACTCACTTCCCCCATACCTCATAGAAAAGCTTATAGCTGGATCTTATTACAGTCCTCCCATACCATACATCTAATACTTCATAACTTGGACTCAACTCCCATATTACACTGACTGCATACCTGAATGTGGAAATAATAGTTACCAGCATAATTCAAAGCGATATAATTCAACTTAAAGTCAATAATTTCACTAATGATTACTCAATAAATTTACAAGAAACATCTCATTGTAGAACTGTGGCATAAGAAAGTACACTTTAGCAGTAGACCAACAATTAATTGGAAGTCTCTATGGAAAGTTGAACCCACCTGTCCACGCTACCCAGTAGAGAACAGAGATCAGCACTCAGTATAGCAGGCAGCATGTCATAGCGCCTGTCAGCAAGATAAACACTGGTGGAGCGAGCTTGAGCCTCAAGGTCATTTAGAGAACCAGGCTTCACAAAGTGAGTCACATCAGCAATATGAACCCCAAGCTCAATGTTGCCATTCTCAAGAGTTCTAAAGAAGCATCAGGCTCTATTTAATTAATAAATCAAAACAACACTCCATTGATATCAACTACAAGAGTAATCCTTTTTTCAAAAAGATTTTATAAAATATGAATTTCAAGAAATGGTGCATATTATCCTCACATTAAAAAAAGGTTTCAAATAAACCTTAAACCAAACAAATTTCTTTCATATTTGCTAAACAATCAGAAAAGTTTGGACCTATTGAGAATCAAACATGTTGTCTTCACCTCACAGATAATGTATCATCAACATCTTCACAGCCTTTGGGGTCAATACTGAATACAAGGTGTGTGGTCCTCAGGTCTCTTCTCCTTGATATCTCTGCCTCAGTCATACACCATGGGTTCTCAGGAGAGTTGCTGGGCAGTTCTTTTAACTTTGAACAGGCAAAAAAGTCTTTCAAAATCAATTCTATTAACTTAATACAAATTGCAATTTCAAACCATAGAAAAATTGATTTGATAAATAACCATCATTTGACTCGAATTCACAATTATTAAAACATGCAATTTCTTCAACAGATATTAAATGTCAGCATCATCATTTAAAACCAGGCATGAATGTTTATTATGGCATAAATTATACACAACCGTAGTGAGGTTGACATTGAGTATTAGTGGAAAAGTTATAACTCAAAAGATAATTTTACTTCCATGCCTACCAAACCTTTAAAATGCATCTTTCAATGATCATTTTTAAGTAATTAGTAATATAAGAAAAATCAATTAAATTAAATAACGTTCTTACTTGATTATCTGGAAAAGCTCCGACTGAAATGTTATTCTGAACCAAAAGTGCAGCAATTTCTGTTTCTAAATCTCCAATCTTTCCAAGCTTTCTAACAAAATGTCCATTAGGATACTGAGAGTCAGAATCCCAGGAGTCTATCCTCACTACAATCCTTCAAGAAAGGTACATTCTTTTAAACATTTAATATCTAAATCTTAAGCTCTCAAAGTAATTCATCACAATTATCATTGACATTTTATTTATTTTATGAAATTTTATCTATTACACTTTTTCGGGGTTTTTTTTTAATGCATTATAGGGATACTGAAAACTATGCGCAAATAATCTACCTGTGATCTTTCAGAGCTTCAGCTTGACTTGTACTTATGCGTATCTTGGGTATTCTGTAGTCATACGGGATTACTAGATGTTTCCCAGAGTGCATTTGGCTGTTAGAACCATCCTTTAATTAACAAATAAATAAAACATACATCAGCTATGCTGATTCATTTTGCTCAAAAGAAATATTAAATTTACAAAGGATTAAAAATTTCTCTCTTTCTTTACACTCAGAAACACACATGTGCACATATATGAACACTTCACACTTATCAGTTGGGCTTTGCTTTCTAGTTAGCTGTTCAAGACAACTTGCAAATCTGCTCTTCCTGTAACAGAAAAGGAGCTTAAACAATCTGTTACCCAGGCAACCAACTAGGCCTCAACTAGGGTTGTAAATGGTGCCATTGAAAACCAGTTTGTTGCTTATATCATATGGATAAAACTAACACAATCTACCTGTTCTTGTGCCTGAAATGATGCCACATAATCTTTCCAGTTCCTCTGCTCTATGCCCACCACCTGACCAGTAGTCATTACCACACTTTGCTGCTCATTGCTCTCCTCTTCCTTCTTCAAACCTATAGTTAAAAATTGTTTCTAAATCTGTCACAATGTGTTAAACATCAATAAACTAACAACCACTTTCTATTCCAAAACAAATGAACCTCCTCAATTAAAATATTCAGTAAACATAGTTCTTCTTCAATCTGCTTGAGACTATTTATATAAATTTTGCCACCCTCTGACTCTTACCTTGTTCCTCCTCTTTTATGGCCAAGCATTTTCCTTTCCACTTGTTTCTGGGGAGTATCTCCACCACAACAATATCACCATGTATAGACCTGTTCCTGGCAGTCATGCCAAAAATAAGTATGTCCGATTCACGGTCATCTTTTTTACTACCCATTCTGGAAAATAATCCATTTTGTTTTTAAATCTTCGGGATTGTTAGAAATAAAACTTTAAGATAAAACATGTTTTTATTCTTTAGCAAAATTTTGAAGTTGAAACAAAAGTACTGTTTGTCAGTAGTACATGCTTTGATGTTATTTTAAAAAAATCATTTTAAAATTTAAGTAGGTTTATATTTCATTTCATTGTGGAGATATGAAACTTCTTACCCTTCCCTACGTACAAAGGCCTCATTCTGGGCGTTATGTCGGTTGACTTGGAGGCAACCTCTCACAAACCTCCCCGCTTTAATACCAGCCTCCAACACCTCAGCAGGTAGGTAGCCAGAATAGCCTTGTCCTATTTAGATGAAATCTTCAATATTCATAACAATTCAATTTACCCACAATTCCAATATCCATAGAAAGGAATTTATTTTCTATAATCTACAAATTTCTAAATATGGTTAGAATTAAATATTGACAAAACTTAAAAGAATCAGTAAAAAAAGTTGATAACTTCATCTATAGTGTGTAAAAATTCCCATTTGATTTAAGGTACACTATTCATGTTAAAAATGTTCCAAAGTCATATTCTCTACAAAATGTCTTCATATCCTGCAAAAATACTCCTTTTTCCCAATTAAGACCTAAACATGATAAAACCTCTAAAAAAAAGTACTTTGCATTAACATTTCCTTTTAAATGGTAAAGGCAAACATGAGGGTCTAAATGACTTGACAGTCATTTAGAACCAACTATCATAATTTATTTAAAATGGCATAAATTATCTAATCAAAGCTCAGGGATGGGTTGAGCAAAGACTCCTGAAAAGTAGGAAACTGCTTATTTTTGTAGGAAAACTACATTTCATGGGAAATCCTGGATAGGCTATTTTAATAACCACTTTACCTTCAGCTTCCTTTTCTTTTAGAGCAGCAGTCAAGGATTCCACCAAAGTTAATGCAGCCGTTAGGTTTGGCCAAAAAGTGGACAGATAATCTTCCATAGTCATCACGAAAATGTTTATGGTTTTGGCAGAATACTCTGCTATCATCTGAAAATGGAGTAGCAAATTTATTACAGTTTCATTTTACCTGACATTTTCTTAAGTACAATCTTAACATGGTCAAACTTACCATAAGATGTTCATATAGACCTCATGTAGTACATTTAAAACCAAATTACAACATTTTTACTTCATCCCATACTATTTCAACAAACCATTTGGTTTTATTTCAAACCATAGAGAGCCAATTAATTCCATTTATTGTCCTAACACAGCTATTATAAGAATTTTGCTGTTGCCATGACCAGAGACTGCTTTGTAGGGCTGAATGATAGCAAGTTCAGCTGTGTACTTACTACCATTCAGTCAGTCAGTTCAGCTGTAAAGGAACTTCAATTCAAAGAGAACTCCAGACTGAACTTCCTAATAGGAGCTAAAGACAAAGTTAAAATAATAACATGGACAGATATCAGACAACAGGATACACTCATTAGGCTTTTGACCTATCAAAAAATTATCATCATGGCTGACTAAAAAAGGCTTTATCACCTAGCAGTCTTAAATATTTAGGGAAATGGTGATATTAAAATTTGGTAGGATCAGCAAAAGTTTGGTAGGACCAGTAAATTTTTGTTCGGTGAAAGGTATGATACAATAAATGATGGCAGAAATGAGGAGGGACCACGAAGAGCGCACAAAATCATCTGACCTAAAGCACAGTGAAGAGAGAAAACAGCTACAAGATCAAGTGGATGCATATGGGATGAATCCACATTTTGAGGGAAATGCAGTCAGAAAAAGACAAAGAGGTGAGAGATCTAAAAAAAAAAGTAATAAATGAATGCAGAACTCTCTATGTATAAGTTAGCACTCGTGCCAACAGAAATGAACAATATTCATGGACAATCAATGTCAAGATATACCGTTTCAGGGAAACATTAAATGAAAATGTAAGGGACAAAGTGAAAGATATTGTGAAAAGTGTCGCAAAGCTGGAAATTAAGGACAATGAAATTGTAGCCTTGCACAGAACCCCAGGAAAGCCGAGAGAAACGCAACATGTAATAACAAAATTGAAAAACACACATCAAATAAAAGATTATGAAAAACTTGAATAGTTAAGAAGTCCAGCAACGCCTAAAAGATCTCAGATGGCAAACGTGAAACTCATTCAACATCTAGGACAATATGAAGATATCAAAAATCCATTGTATTTCAATGGCCAACTTGTGAACTAAGAACTTGACTACTAAGAACAACGAGAGACTTTGGAAGCAAGATAAAGGATTCACAGGCTACAAAAATTAAATGCACGATTGTACTTTGTTTGCTAATGAAAATAAGTTCAGCTGTTTAATTCAAATGTGCTTTTCACAATACAGATATTAAAATGTATTAACAGCATACTTCTCCATCCTTCTTCATACCTGTGGATCCTGTGTTATGATAACAAGTGGCATTGTTCCAGCCAGGTGATTAAAGTACCACTCAACAGCACCATAGGTACTTCTGAAATATCCAAATGCACCATAAAATAGCACCTATTTATAAACTCAAAGGAAAATGTGTAATAATATAATAACAGACTAGTATCCAATTCTACTTCATTACATTATGCAGAAAATTACACTTTAACAATTTAAAAATTTAACTTTAAAAAAAAACTTTAAAAATTTTAACAACCATCTCTGAATGTGATTGATACACTACTTCCCCTTCCTCACCCCCACATTACACCAGTTTGTCAAAGGGGAAATGAAAAACTGTTAAGAGGCAGTTTTCTTGAAGACACCAAAATTGACAAACAAAACAAGGCAGCAAAGCTGTCAAATGTACAGACAAAAAGCAGACAATAACAATGCACAAAACAGGCTACTGTCAATTCTGATGCAAAAGTACATTATGCTTAACTGCAAATTCAACATCAAATTTTAATTATGCTCAACAGGTAATAACAATGTAAGTGAAATGTGTAACAAGCGTAAGGCTTCAGGCCCATGGGAGTTTAAGTTCACACTTTGAAAATGCCAGAATGAGAAAAAAGAAAATTTCACATAAAACTGCTTAAATTCAATAATAAATGATAACCCATTTGAGCTGGCTTTCTAATTTGAACTGCATGCCAATCCTACAAATCATACTTGTAAGTTGAAAATAATAATAAGTAACACAGTTTTCTTTTCATAATGTTTGTAGTAGCAGTGCAAAAAGATTTTTGTCAATTTTGATGTAACATTACATAATAAATTACAGAATAATTATCACCAATTTTTGACTATTGACTATAAATAGCATGGACATGTAGAAAATTTGATTACCATTTGGCTTCATGTCCATGGGAGCTTCGAGTCCCACAATGAATATGCCAACATGATAAAAATGAATATTTCACTAAAATGTATAACTTCCAGAAAAAGAAGCCAATTAGACTGCTTTTCCAACTCAGGCTGCATTTTAGTCCTTTGTTTCTTTTTTGAAAGTTTGACAATCATAAGTAACATGGTTTTCCCATAATGGTCATCATGGCAGCAGCACCCAAAATTGTGTTTTCTTCTATTTTAATGCAATATTACATAATGCTTAACAGCATAATGACCATCAGTTTTTAATAATAAAAGATCCGTATCGTGGATTTTCAGAAAATGTGACTAGCATGGGTCTTCAAGCCCGTGGAGGTTCTAAGTCACACCTTGAAAATGCCAATATGTGAAAAATTAAATTTTCACAAAAAACTGATTAACTGCCAAAAAAATTTACCAAATAGTCTGCATTGCCCACTGAAGCTTTATTTAAGTCCCATGTTTCTTCCTGTAAGTTTGAGAACAGTAAGTGACATGGTTTTCCTTAAATGGTCATCATGGGAGCAGTGTCCAAAATAGGGGTGTCTTCAAATTTTGATGCACTATTACATAATGTTTAACAGGATAATTACCATCAATTTTTAATAATAAAATATTAGTATCATGGATATTCAGAAAATGTTCCTAGCAAAGGTCTTCAGGCCAAAGGAACTTCAAAGTCACACCTTGAAAATGCCAAAATGTAGACAAGACAGCACTGTCCTGAAATGTGTTTTTTTCCATTTTTAACAATTTTTTAACATATAACAAAATTAACAATTTACTGCCATTTATATATGATCAACTAAGAAAATTGATGAGATGGGAAAAATATCAATAGAACAGTGTTTAATGTCCAATTTCCTCCATTCTGAGTTTCTGAACATAGTGAATGAATGAATCTGACAAACTGCAATGATATGAGTTTATTTCCATTTTTGAAACTCTATTATACAATACATGATAACAAGTTTACCATCATTTTTACATAATCAACTAACAATGTTGTAAAGATGCAGGAAATGTCAAACAAACACTTTTACGAATCTTATTAGTTAAATAATGAGACTGTTAACATGCCTAAGAATTGAATCTGAGGAAATGTGAAAAAACAGCATAACTTATAAAATAATGGCCCGATTATGCTGATTTTCGAACTTGACCTGCATTTTAGTAAGATTAATTACTCCTGTGAGTTTCATGACAACAGGTCTATCGGTTTTCCTTGAAATGTGTTAACAGTGTTGCACATATGCTGAAAAGTGAAAAAAACAGCATAACTACTAAAATAGTGGCCCGATCATGCCGATTTTCGAACTTGATCTGCGTTTTAGTAAGATTAATTACTCCTGTGAGTTTCATGACAACAGGCCTATCGGTTTTCCTTGAAATGTGTTAACAGTGTTGCATATATGCTAAAAAGTGAAAACACAGCATAAATACTACAATAATTGCCCAAACATGCTGATTTTCGAACTTGACCTGCGTTTTATGAATATTCATCAGCTCTGTAAATATAAAGCCAAAAAGTAAAACTGTCTTCCACTTATCGTGTTAACGATGAAAGTGCACGGCGACGGCGACGGCGACGGCGACAGGGACGGCGACGACAGACGCAGGTGATGGCAATATGTACAGACACATCTGTGTCTGTACATAAAAATGTCAGGCATACGTGTACGAAATTCCAAGCTCTACTGTTCTCAATTTCTTTAACTACCTCAACCATGGAAGTTATTTTTTGCTTTTGTTGGTTTGTTGGATAACATTCTAACTCAAAAGGTTATGATGATCTTTGATAATTTTTATGGTAGGTCAAAAACTTGGAATTGGTTAGAATTTGGTGATGATCCATTAATTATAAATAAATAAATAAATAAATAAATAAATAATGAGAATAGAACTGCCTTGCTGCAGATCTGCACTCTCAGAATGCTTTTCTAGTTTTTCTTAGGATGACCTTTGTGGCCTTTAAATAAAGAAGCCAGGGGTCGAAATGTTTAGAAAATCATACTTTCCCTGGCGGGAAAGTGATTTTGTATATTACTTTCCCTGCAAGAAAGTAGCTTTCCCTGACAACAAAATCATGAAAACCAATTTCCCTGATATTAAATTAGATTATTTTAATATGATGATGAATAACCAAGGAAAGAACATATCTTTGAGAAATGAATGTTTATTGTTATAAAATAAACTAACATGGCATCCAAATATAGTGTTTGTTATAACAACTGGGAATATTTGTCAACATTAATGTGATATGCTACATCTGCATTGCCGACTGGAAGGACCATCACAATGGCCAAGAGAGCACAAATATTAAGGTACACATCTTAATGTATAGTCAGCAGTCTTCTTAAAATAAAAAAAAAGCAACTATGTCCTGTCCCTTTTCATAAAGTTCCAGCATGGATTTTTTTAACTGAGGCCATTCAACCTGGCACATGTATGTTTTAAAGCCAGCGTCCTTCTAAAATGTTCAGTAAGCCTTTCAATTGTTTTATCTCCATATTCTTCACTGTCTATATTCTCCATGGGTCTATCTTTGGCAGCTAAAAAGTAAGTATTATTGGTAATTGATTGATTGAGATTTTATTGCAATTACATAGAGTTACAGAGAATTTACTGGAAATTGTTCACTAGAATGGTAATGTGAATACTTTACTATGAAGGCTGACTCTGGACACGTCAATTATCATGTAATCATGGTCAATCCAATAAACATTATTGGACTTATTTCTAGTGTGCACAATGATTAATTTCATTTGAAACTTAAGGATTTTTCTTACTAGTAGGCAATTTTATACCAATTAGAAAAGGGGAAGTTGAAAAAGTGCAGTGAAATTTTGATGTAAAAAACACTTCATTTTCAAAAGTAAAGGGAATAAATATACTAATATAAGGTCCTTAATTATAGAGGCTAGAATAACCCATGACATCTTTAAAAAGTTCGTCAGTTTGGTAGGAGTTCAATGAAAAACAAATCAATCACTTCACAAACAGATTTAGTCCTGGTGGAGCTCTTGAGAAGAGCTGAAAATTCGAGGGTAAGGAAAACTTGGTCTGTGATAGGGCCGATTTGTTTTTCAATACATGTCATCAGCAAAGAGCATGAGGTAGGGCAACTTTTATGTTTACTACGTAACAGAAAAGTAAAAACGTCTTGTTTATCATTAACAATTCAAAAGATATGAAACTTGTTAGGCATTATTATCATTTACGACGTACCTTCATCGTCGCCATGTGCGCCTGCTTAATTATCGTGTCTTGAAGTTTACATGCGTCTTGTTAAGCGAGTTTGCTTGGTTTTTCCTTGCTTTCGTCTTTGATTTTTCACTTGAGGAACTCATACTTAAAAAGACTCCTATTCTGACCATCAACCTCCGTCAAACTTGAGCCCGACATAAAACTGAACTTTGCGTCAGCTGATCGTGCATAAATGGCTGACTGATATTCGTTCCCCGTACTAAGCTGTCTGGTGCCCGTTATTTGTGTAGGCTTGGACGCTGTGTTCACTTTGTTCCCGCACATTAATTTGTTTCTGTAAGCTGCGTAGGTTTGTACCTATCTATTTTATACCTGCTAGCTGCGCAGGCTTGATCCTTTCTATGTCAAACATTGTGTAAATGGGGTAGGGAACGAGTCAGATATACCACTGTAAATGCCCGGGACGATTTTGATTGACAACTCTCTTGAAATCCAAAAGGAGGCCCCGTTACAAATTCTAGTTTGTCACGTGAGTGCGTCCTTAGTTTCAGAGTGAGTGCTTACGTCTAGCTTACTTGCGTTGTGGAAATGGTTAAATAATTGACGGCTTGTATCAGCACAACTAGGTGCCAGTAAATGAATTTTATAAAATGTAACAGTTCTTCGGGAAAGCGACCTTTGATAGCAGTTTCCCCGAGAGGTTTTTGCATTTCCCGGGCATTTTCAACGATTTACCAGACGGGAAAGTAAGACTTGACATAGATTTCCCGAGCCCGCAATAGCTTTCCCTCGGGAAAGCGGGAAAGCAACATTTCGACCCCTGGAAGCATATCTTCCAATAAGCTGATTTTAGCTCAACCACAAAGCTCAACTGCAAAAGCACAAAAAAGATAATATTCAATCAAAAAACAAACACCTTATCAAATGGGATTGAAAAATGTACAATAAATTGATCCTCATACTATGAAAATGATCTAAATATGATCTTATTTGACCCATGCTTTTTAAGTCACTACATACTTTCCTAGAACATGAAAAGAGACCACATATGCTTTTTAAAAAAGTATTACCTGACCAGCCACTTCTTCAAAGGTTCCCCAGGCTCTCTGGCACAATAACAGTACTGTTGATATTCATTGTAAAAGACGCAACTCCCTTTACGCCCATCTTTTACAATATTCTTCAGTCTCTGATGACACCGCCTTCCACCTACTGACTGAACCTGAATCAATTTCAAACATTTAAAACACATATAACAATATATGAAAGAAAAGAGTTTGATCTAAAATTATAGTAATTGTGAAAAGTTAGATAACACAAGTGCAAAAAATACCATTAGTAAAAAAAATCACCCTCAACTGATTCAAGTTCATCAGTTCCTATGTCCTAAAGTATAGTTTTAATCTAAAATGTTCCATTAAACACAAAATTCTTTTTATTGAAAGAAAATGAAATATGCTTTAGTTGGGGCTACTGACAGAAATTATATATAATTATAATTTAAAGGATTTACTAGTACTTACATTGTTGACCACTGTCTGCATAAAAACAATTCCTCTGAATTCTGGCATTTCCAAGATTTCTAGGTAGTCTCTAGCCACATCAGCATCTGGCACCATGTAGTGGATGACATCTTGAGCTAGTGAGTTGTTAGTTTTACCTAAATTTTTAAGAATTTAACTGGTTTATTATCCTGCACTTACCATTCTTTTAGTACTTGTACACCGTTTACATTTCTAATTACAGAAAGTAGACTGAAATTTTAATGTTCCAGTTTATGTATAAAAGAAACACTGAAATCAAATTGCAAAAAAAGGAATTCTTTCCTAAAGATTATATGTGACCACATTTGCTAGGCAGTGGCCTCTCTCTCGTGTAAACCTGACCAATGAGGCATTGCTCTACTGTAGTATGGATGTCAGCTTTTACATGACTAAAGGGGAACAATGAAACTTAAATGGCAGAAATCAATTTCATATAGCAAAAAAGCACTTTTACACAAAACTGTTCTTCAGTTCTCCCTAAAGTTGTGACATCACTGGTATACAGAATGAAATAATTTCATAAAGCAAAATATTTTTATCTAAATAATAATATTACCAGTAGTATTTAAATTCTGACACCCTGCTAGACATAGTGGGCTGTGACAAGGAACATCCTCCCTGATATAGTGCTCACGTACAACACACAAAGTACGACCAAGTTTGTTCTTCACGCGGAGTAATTTTTGTGTTTTCTGCATGCTCTAATCTGCAAAAGAAAATGGGGATGTTTAAAAGACAAGCAATTATAACCCAATGAATTTCAAATAACAAATAATTCAACAAAGAACACATGCCACTTCACACACAGACATCCACATTTTATATCAAATGCACCTCCCTTCTTCTGGAATGATTTTCTGGAAATTTCCATCAAATTGCAACAAAAACAATGCGTTTGGGCACTTGTACAGTAGTTGGAAAAACCTGCTCCAATATGTACATAAACATAATTCTTTAAGATTTTTCATTTAACATCAAAGGATTTGTTCTGAGGAAAGATAAATATATATTATATATGACTGTTAAACCATACTGATAATGAAAAGCATCTTCACTTTCCAGGAGTGACAACATTTGCCTCTAGCTGTCTCTCTGTTTAAAATGAAAAACATGAGAATAATCACACTTGTTAAAAATTGTTGCCTATAAACGACAAAAAAATTGCACTATTTCATAGAAAATCATCATCATGGCTGAGGGGTGAGGGAGAAGCACGTGCACCTCCAGCTCCAGAATCCATTTTGATTTCCATTTTGCTTTCCCCTGCGTGGATATGCACGTTGGCTTTGAGAGCAAGACTGACAAGTTGCCCCTCCTAGCATAGAATTCTACACTTAAGTTAACCTGAAGGTATGATAAATATATATATATATATATATCTTTGAGCAAAATGTCTAACATTTGACCAAATCATAAAGTGAACATGACAAGCACCTGTTCAACTTTCGCACCGTGGTCCTGAAACATGGATGAACGCGCGAGTGTGGTCGTTGATTTCCAACAAAACAAATGAATTTTACTTTTAAAATTTCCTCAAATATGGTACCAAAATTAAACAACAATTACCTAACATTATCACATTTCTGTCAAACTGACCTTTTACTAAATAACATTTGAGAAATTTATCATATTTACTCTACCTTAATCAACAAAATAATACGCGCAGTTGTGAGCAATTAAGCTGAACACTGATCATGTATTTAAACCCCGCCCACTTTCGCAAAGTGCTACAACTTGTCCGTCAATCTGATAAGGAACTGGCGTCTGCACGTTGTTCACACCATAACCAGAGCCATTGGGGAAAAGAAATTTCAGTTTCATTGTTCCCATTTAGCCATGTAAAAGCTGACATCTGTACTTAAGTTACAGTTAGTAGCTGCAAGGAGTTACAACAGTTGTAGACTAACTCCTTGGTAGCTGCTACTGCATGGTCTCTAAGAAAGTTTTTTTTCCATTTGCTAAAGCATCCATATTTCCTAATTGAATTCTATATATACTTTTATTTTTTAGATGCAGACAAATTTTTTTAAACTTTTTGAGCTTGGGTCTTTACTCTTTCCTTTTATGTTAAACTCAATTAATATTCTATGTTTCAGACATATGAGCTTCTTGACATAGGAAGAACTTCCTTCCTTTTGTCAGTGTTTTCAAAAACTTTACTCTTGCAATAATTCCCATTATTTTCATTTTCCCCAAAGGCCCAATTTCTATAGATCTATATGTTTTACTTGCAGTAAATGTGACTGTGCATGGCTATTTTCCTCAGCCGTTTCTCTTGTTTGCAGCATGTCTGTTTCCATATCTAGTTGGTCCAGCAGATGATCAATACATTTTTGAACCTCATCTGTGGTTGGAGGAGGAGATCTCGCTATTACATTAATCAAAGAAAAAAAACGCGCTTATTTAATTTCCGATGAAAACAGCATCTTTACGGGAACGTCATGAACGAGGTGACCTGAGCGTTCCACGAAGGGTCACACAACAAAAGTAAATCGGGTCTTCCCAGGAGTCATTGCGGTACATGCGCATAAGAACGCCCTTTCCTTTTGCCGCGCCATCATGTCTTCACGATACTCAAGACCTCCAAATACATCCTTATACATTCGCAATGTTCCAGATGGTCTCAGGTAAGACATTTCGAGAACTTGTTTTTAAAAATATCCAGAGGTAATGTCATCAGACCTTTCTAATATGAATTTTCTCTGGTTTTCGGATGAAAGCAATACTTCTCATCAACTGTTGTAACCGCGTGGTTTGGGTGTTTGGCGTTCGTGTTTCTTGCAGTTAGGTGATTCTCTCCATTACGATAGCTGCGTAAAATGTCTGTTGCTTTCACTTTGCTTTCAAATGTTTAAGGCAAAAATGTTATATCTCTGTACAGTGTATTTTGAATATCGGAAGCAATCTCTTGTTAAAACTCATCTATGTCTTTGGAAACAACAAAAAAAAAAAGGATCACGTGCCTTTATCAAGCCCTTTAAAACTCAATAAGCATGGAGAGTGAAGCCATTAATTTTTTTTTAATTTGTTAATGGTTCAAAGCAGCCTGTTGACAGTAAAATCTGTTTAACCTTCTACTTCAATCTGTATCAGTGTGATGTGTGCATGTATATTGGCTGGTGTTCTTTTCTCCAGACCTGAGGAACTTCGCACCTTGTTTGGTAAATATGGCCCAATAAGTGATGTTTATGTTCCCTTGGATTATTACACTCGGAGACCAAGAGGGTTTGCTTATGTACAATATCCTTGTGTTCAGGTAAAACGAATACCACTCTGAGTATATAAGCCACGGAAAGTTCCCTTTGTCAGAGAAACCAGGAAGTTCATCCATTTTGAAACTTATAACATTCAGTGGCTTCTCTACTCAAATTGGGAAGTTGTTTTTAAGGCATATAACCCATTGAATTATCGGTTTCTGTTTCTAACTCTTTTTATTGTTCTTGTTTTTGCATTTAGATATCAAAGACAAGTAGCAAAGATATTCATAACAGTAGGCACAGTCACTTAAACACAAGTCGTGGCAAGAGTAAAAGATATTACAAGTCAAGTGCAAGACCAGTAACAAGATAAAGATCACAAGTTTTTGTCTGCGTGGTTTCTGGATCTTTGGGCAAGTTGCCAGGGTGAGGTTCTACTGTGCAAGAGTTACACAGCAAAGTAGGCTCACGGGAGCAGAAAAGTATATTTGGAAATCAAGATAGCTTCCCATCTTCGGGGCCAGCTCCTATCTCAAGAAAGAATGAATGAAAGAAACAAGCAAGCAAGAAATTTTCAAATTTGGATCAAGTCAAGGCTGCGGGCGTGGCACCAATTAGCTATTATATCCATGTAATATTAGTGTTTACTCTTGCCATTTTGGAAAATCAAACAGTCATGATAAGTAGAAATTTTGAAAAAAGTGGCATATTTTAGATATCATTTCCTCTTTCTTTAAGATCGGAATCAAAATTTTCCCACGAGTTCAGTTTAATGGGGTATTATTTTGACATGTTTAGCTTAGTTGCATAGTTGTTGCACGAGTGAGATTTTCAGCAATTAAGTCAGATCCCAAAGGATCCTTAACTCCCATGCACATTTGAAGACCCAAGAGATGCAGATGATGCACTGCATTACCTGGACAGATCTAAGTTCTATGGAAGAGAGTTGGAGATTGAATTTGCACGTGGTGACAGAAGAAGTAAGTTTGTTTTTATATTTATATAGATTATGGCACATTTTTCTATCATTTCTTGAAGTTATTTTATTTCCAAAAATCTTAAAGACATAACAATCTAACAAAAAAAGTTGATGTCAATAAATACTTATCCATATTTAAATTACAAATGGTCTCACCCTGGCTTCAGAAAACAATTGACACTAAAGTAATTGTGTTCTTAGTGTTGTTTATTAGAGGAAACTTGTCTTTCAGCCCCAGGTCAGATGAGAGCTAAGGAGCGTTCTGCAAGACGACCACCTAGATCCCCACCGTACAGGTCGCGCAGATCACGTAGTTACAGCCCTAGGTAAGTGAATAGTGATGTAGGATTGTGTGTTCATTAATCTTTGTTAATTTTCCCCCAGAATTGTTGAGCATTTGATGGAGTATTATCTAAGCAAGATTAATGTGGCTTGTG
Source organism: Lingula anatina (assembly GCF_001039355.2). The sequence continues at coordinate 1,016,774 of NW_019775857.1, forward strand.
TCGTTGAAGACCAATTTTCTAATATTCATTAGGAGTGGTATACTTTGGCACAGGAGACTTATAATATGATGTTCCTAACTCTTGCTCATGTTACAAAATAACTTTTTTCTTGAATTGTGATCAGTGCACTTTATTCCTAATACAATATTGTAACAACTGCTTTAATAAGTTATGAAATGTTTGTTTGCAGGCACAGAAGCCCCAGCCCCAGAAGGTGGGTCAGAAAATTTTAATATCCTGTTTTAGATCTGATAAATATAAATGGAATTTTATTTTGCATGATATTTATTGCTTCAGATTAGAAGAGAATATTTTGTCCTACTGTTATTTGGCTTCTATTAGTGAAAATATTGATTGATAGACTTCAACTATACTTTTAGAAACCGCTCATTTAGCAGAAGTCCAAGAAGGAGATCAAGAAGTCCAAAAGAGAGGTAACAATTGCTTATTTTATATAATAACTATTTTATTTATTAAAAATAATTATATTTATTTTTTATTTCAACAGGAGGGCTGGTATCATAGGTACACAAAAGTTTAAATCAAAAGCAAAATACTTGCTTTTACTATAAACTAAGTAGCTTGGATAAACCCGGTACTTAACCATGGTCCTTTTGTCTAATACATTGGTTTATTTTATTATTGTATATTTTTACAGTAAGAAGAGATCATACAGCAGGTCCCGCAGCAGGTCTCCCTCTCCAGGCTACAACAGAAATAGGAGTCCTCCCAGGAGGTATGTTTAGGATGAGAAAGAAGTTGGTCCAGGTCATTTATATTTTGATTGTCAAGTGGCATGTCTTACAACTAATTGTGCTTTAACCTGGTTTTGTCCAATGTGTTACATGTTATAACTTGACAAGTAAGTAAATTAGTATATATTTTTAGAACAAAATTAGAAAAACAAGCTGAAAGTATATCAGTTTGGAAAATATAACATATCATGCAGAAAGACACATATTGACGATTTTCTTTCTTTATAGGTCCTTCAGTCGCTCTCGATCTCGCAGTCCCATTCCTGATGATGGTCCTCATAGCAGGAGCCGCTCTCCACCTTGAGGATGTCATATGATCAAACGCACTTTTATGTCTGTAAATGTTTTAGACTGGATCATTTGAGCACAAGCAATCGTGTATAGCATTTCCATACAAGGATATCTGAGCAAACTGTAATGAAACATTCCTATGCATTGGTACGACATCCCTGAAGATAACAGTAATTGTCAAAGCGCGATAAGCATCATGCATGGAATTTCATATTACAGACAATATTGGCACATTTAATGAGAAATTGCAAAAACTTTGTATTTTTTGGAAGATGGTCAATTTTTCAACCTAGCAAAATTGAAATGATAGCAATGCTATGAATCTTTTAAACAAGGAAACCCAAGTTGCCTAGAGCACGATGTAATATATATTAATTTTACATTTATTAGTTGGGTAGAAAATGTAAACAATTTTAGGATAGATAGATTTGTACAGTTCAGTTTTATATTGATGTCTGGTAGTTTAGACAAATTTATTTAATAAAAAGGTTTGAAAAAATGCCCTTCACGTATTTTGTAAGGATCGATCATTGTATTGAACAAAAGGGCAATCAATTTAAAGATAACCTCAAAAAGACTTTCTATTCGATGATTATTTTTTCTGGTTAGAACCCAGCATTACATTTACAGTTCCTATGTAATTTGTTGGCAAATTATTCTTTTAATTCTCACTTGGCAAAATCCTTATACATCCCATTTAGCAGTTAGAAATAAAGCGATCTGAAATAATAAAAGCCCAACTAAAGGAATGTTCACGTGAATCAAAGTTGTGGAATATGATCTTTTATAGAAACATCTTTCTTGTAACTATCACATTAAGAAAATTTTGGAATGGAGTTAACCTGTTAAAAAACTGCCTTTTGCATGCATTTATACCACTCTTGAAAGATGCATTATTAAGCAATCTGAGAGCTTCCTTTGTTGGACTGCTTATCAATGTTTTCAACAGCATGCATAGTGAGTAAAGTTCTAAAATTTAACCATTCCTTCTGCTGCAGCCAAGTTGTATAAAAAGTTCTGTGTTGCTGGTGGCATTTTCCTTCCTTGCAAAATTTCAAAAGAGATGTAAGGCTTGTCATCCTCTCCAACTGTGGCCAAGCTCTTTAAATTATTCAAGAGCTCTTTTGTCTTTACAGATATCTCCTGGAAATTGAATAAAGGGATAAACTGGATATTTTTATGAACAATGCAACTTGTCAGTGCATGAAATGGTACAGAAAATAAAAACAAAAACATTGTACAAAGCTATTAACAGATGAGTCTGTTCAAATACTAGGAAATGAAAACGGCCACTGCATAACTTGTATACTAAATTTTAAACCAGCTTGATATAATTACAAAATTTCTACATACAATGTTATAGTAAATGTTTTAGTAACATTAATTTAGTCTAAAATGTACTTAGTGTTGAAAACGGTTTAGTTTGAAGAAATAAAATGATACAGCATTCATATTTAATGTTCAAGGATATCTGAGCAATTTTTTCTGAGCTTATTTTTTAAAAGAATAAACTTAAGTGAAAATAATTACACTCGAAATGTTCACTTATTTTGCATGAGGAGATTGAGGGAGGGCGTTGTTGAGCTTATGACCTGGATACCTTCTAACTGTCTACACCTACCTTGATTACCTGCTGTTCTCCCATGTCATCATTATCTGCACACTGCACCATGAACATAGCTATGTCTTTGTGGAGCTTACCCATTGCAAGGGATTCTGAAATAACCAACGTGATTGTTTAGGAGATTTGGTTCTCACCTTTTTAAATGGCGGAACATAATCTGCCTGATGACCTTTAATCTGGGAATCATAAAAAGCTCAGCAACTCAAAGACAAAATACTAAACATGCACTTCCATTCATTGAAAAAATCTGCACAATTTTGCCTATAATCAAAATTCTTTATTACCTTTGGCCTGGGGTGCTATTGTAATTTCTCTGGTGGTCATAGCCACAAAAATGTCATACAGTTCATTTCTGAAACAAAAACTAATTTCATAAAATGACAGACTCTAGGTTAATTCAACAAGACTAACATTTAAAATCTACCAGATGAAAGCAAGAAAAAACTTCTTTGTTCATGACAATAATATAAGAACTTGCCTCCCTTCAACAGCAGCATCAGTAAAGCCAGCAATGTAAGGTGTGCTGGCTCGCAGGTCTTCCAGCTCATCTTCCTCTAGATCCACATATGGATGAAGTACTCCCCAGTTCTGCCTGTGCCACACCAAGGCTGGAAGAACTCTTTAAAAAGAACATATAGAACAGATAATCACCCTTATACACATTATAAACAAGGAGCAATTATTCTGCATTGTGACCTTTAATTTGAGACAGGTTTTTCAGTTATGTGGGCTGTTCAGAAGTAGCCATAGACAACGTATCACCTGAGTGACCTACATCAAAATTAAGAATCGTGACAAGTATCTACCTCATAAAACTAAGTAAGGTTTCTACATTTGGATGAAGAACTGCTATTCTTTTCTTCAGAAGTAAAGCAGTGTAGATGACAATAGTTTCTACCCCAAACATGTTTATGACATCTGAAAGAGAAAGTATGTGGTTTCAATTTATGCATGCAATACCTTATAAAACTAAGTTAGGTTTCTACATTTTGATAAATAACTGCTATTCATTTCTTCGGAAGTAAACCAGTGTAGATGACAATAGTTTCAACCCAAATGTGTTTATTACATCTGAAAGAGAAAGTATGTGGATAGAACTTTCAATCTATAACATGCAATATGCATGTCGTATTTAGCAATATGGACAAAAAATGAAAATATTATGGTACTTAAGGAAAGTAAAAACATATTAAATAATTAGCTAAATTAAATTTATATCTATCTGACATACTTTATCTACCTTTTAATGATCCCTGTATATAAGCTTGTCTAGCATCAAAGTCTGAAACTGTAAACTTTCCATTTTCTTCTCCATTGCAAGCACCTTTAGTAACAACTGCCAGATAACTCTCTAGCATGGAAGCAGGATTACCAGTATTTTTGTACAGTTGGCACATAATATTACACAGAGCTTGATATTTTTCAGGGTTGAAATCTTTTGAAACCAGCACCAGTGAGAAATGTGTAACCTACAGTGAAAGGGTCATGAACAATTACATGTATCAACTTGAAAAGGGAAATCAGTGGTTATTTTCCTTATAACACAAATATAACTAACATATATAAATATGTCAGTATTTTAATAAAATGTTTTAAGAGAAGTGATATGCATTTAATAAGTACATGATTTCAAAAAAAAAATTCTGATTTTTGAAAAGAAAAAAGATAACATTACCTTGACCAGATCTGCTGCAGATACAGTTTTAATATAATACCAAGTGTGTTTATACTGTCCATATAAGAAGTCAGTGTATGTTTCTCCTTGAAGCCTGCTCTTTCTTATGAATAGGTTCCTTTGGTTCTCTGTCACAGATGGGTATGACCATGTCCACAGAACATCCCCGTTACTGTCCTTTTCTACGAGATATAAATATCTGCTTAAAAATGCTGCACGTTCGTTTTTCATCACTAATGACATGCTGTTGCAGTGTTTATCATTATTACCGATACATTAAGATCATGCACAGATCTATAAGGACAAAGATGAAGAATGAGAAAGCATGCAATGACTGTTATGATATCCTACTTCTAACGTCTTCCTAGACTAAACGAAGAAATAGTACTGACAATAAAAATAAGGGGCGGTGCTTCCTGTATAATACTGAGTCTCAGGTAGCAAGGGAATTTAAGACACTAAATCAACCTATGCAAAAAATATAAACTCATTCACTATCATATGTTTGAAACACATGCACATTAAAGATATGTTTTTTGTATTTTTGTATGCCGAAAACGTTAGTGAGCTTAACACCGTTGTTGAGTTGCCAACCGGTGTGGTATTTACCAATCAATCCAGCACACAGCAAGTCGCAAAGTGCAGCCATGACGGCTTTGACCTTCACCTGTAATCCGCTTGACCTATATTATTGTCTTACACGTCCTAGTTTTCAAAATATATCAATATATGCAAGATTGATGTAAATAAGCCATTGGAAAGTCATCATTGCTGCTAATTTTTAACTTAATTTCTTTGCTTGGGACTGAAACAATTATAATTTTGTGCTTCTTTTAATGATGACGTCACACACCATGTGGACTGTAACCGCCATCTTGCTAGGTGGTACAGAGGCGTGTTGAGGGTCGGTAAGAAGAAAATGAACTAAGAAGTCTCCTGTCATTATTGAGAAGACTTTTCATCAGCGTAAACAATGCCTACATATTTTCAGCGACCAGAAAATGCTCTTAAAAGAGCGAATGGTAAGTGCTGTATTTACTGTTTTGCGACTTGAACTCTCGGAAAAAATGACATCTGGTCAATCAGCAATGGCATTGGCATTTATTTGATATTTGCATTGAATTAGTGTAAATATACGGATACCACAGAACAAATGTATGATTTTGAACCTGGTGCACGACTCGGTTGTTTCAAAATTTTAGTTGGGTGTCACTGAAAGACAGTTGCATCGTTGGGCCGTAAAAGTTTTGTAATGAACAGCTGTGCCTTTGAATTTTTAATTAGCTTCGGAATTACAGTTTCTCAGTCTCTTTCAAAATATTTTTATTACTTTATTTCAGAATTTATTGATGTTGGTAAAAAGCAACGGGCTCTTGATGCTCTCTATGATGTTATCAAGAGTAAGAAGCATCGAACATGGCAGAAAATCCATGAGCCTATCATGGAGAAATATCTAGTTCTTTGTGTAGAACTAAAGAAAAGCCATGTCGCTAAAGAAGGACTGTACCAGTACAAGCTTATATGTCAGCAGGTAGAATAAAAGTGCCTTATTAAAAAAATCAAGATATGAAAAATTAGCTCATTTTGAGTATTGCATAAGTTACAAAAGTTGAGTTCAGTAATGCCAGACTTTTTTTATGGTGGGTAAAAAAGAGAGATGTAATCAGAGCATTTTGTTTTTATTTTAGGTCAATATTAAGTCACTTGAGGATGTGGTGCGAAAGTACCTGGCCCTAGCCGAGGACAAGACTGAAGAAGCCAGGGCACAGTCACATCAGGCTGTTGTTGATATTGATGATCTGGATGTCATACAAACCCCAGAGAGGTACGTGCAAAATATCACAGTGAGTAACTACTCCAATTTGTTCTCAAATGAATTGTAGCAGCAACAGTTTCTGAATTAAAATAGAAATTCATTCCCAGTATCCAGAAGAAAGTTGTTTTCACTCTTTATAAGAACTTGATAAAGGATGCTAGCATCAGCCAATGATCTCGCCATTTCCATTAATTTACAAATTGCCCTTTATTTTTGAAAGAAAAATGCATAATCCAATTTTATTTTCTAATTCAGTCTGTTACTGAGTGCTGTGAGTGGAGAAGACTCCCAAGATCGTTCTGATAGGGCTATTCTGACCCCTTGGGTAAAGTTTCTGTGGGAGTCCTACCGTCAATGTCTGGATTTACTTAGAAATAATTCCAGGGTAGAAAAGTTGTACCAGGACATTGCACAGCAAGGTATTGTTTATTTTGCTAATTGTGTAGATCATAAAGATATGGATGATGAAATTTATTAGAAGTAAAGACCCATGTCTGACTTGGAATTGATAGTGTGTTGTCATTGTGTTAAAATAATGTTTCACTGAAAAAAATAGGATGTGATAGGTTGTCAGTATTTGCTTAAGAGATGAATGCATTGATTTTCATCGGATGTTGCATTGTGATTTAAAACATTTTTGTTTGATTTTCAGCTTTCAAGTTTTGCCTGAAGTACCAAAGGAAGACCGAATTTAGAAAATTGTGTGACAACGTAAGAAAATTCAAGCAGTATAACAGTTAAAACTCCAGTTTGTTACCAAAATTAAAGATGTAATGCTAACCACGTCGCATAGAAAAAATAGCTTTTTAGATGTTACTTGTCATACAATAAATAATTTATTAATTGAAACATCAGAGAATAATTTGATAACTGTGCGCCATAAATTTAATTGCTTTGATATATTTTACAGCTTCGCACTCACTTGGGTCACATCCACAAGCACCAACACCAGCAGACTGCCATCAACCTGAACAACCCAGAGAGCCAGGCCATGCACCTGGAGACACGCCTAGTACAGCTGGATAGTGCTATCCAGATGGAACTCTGGCAGGTCAGCAGTTTAACAATAACTGTATTTGCTAATGTTTGAGGTAGATAAGTTTGAATTGCGATAAATCTGAATTACTTGTAGTAGATTTTGGAGCAATGCTATGAATCATCTCATGATAAAAATAAAAAGGTTTCTCCCTTTACCTTCACAACCCCCTTTGCATATTTCAATTACATTTCAGATTTTTATTTGTGATTGTTTTCTTTTCTTTGTCATTTACCTGTCTGTCCATTTGCTGCTTTGTTAATATTTATTTTGAAATTTGTAGGAAGCCTTCAAAGCTGTGGAGGACATTCATGGTTTGATCAGTTTGTCCAAGAAGCCACCCAAGCCATCTCTTATGGCCAATTACTACCAGAAGTTGGGTTTAGTATTCTGGAAGGCTGGCAATCGTCTCTTCCATGCCTGTGCTCTACATCGACTGTTCCATCTATCCAGGGAACAAAGGAAGAACTTGTCCCCTGAGGAGCAGCAGAAGTAAGAATGGTTGTAAAGATAAAATCAGAAGAAACTTAAGATGCTTTACTTGTAGTCCTATCATGTAATTTATAAAATTAATTAATTCTTAGTCACATTTACATTTTCTTTAATCTTTTTAGCATTTGTTTTTTTTTTTTGTAATGATAGTTTTATGATAGTTTCATCTATTTCTTCCATTTTTTCTCTTGTTTAAAGAATGGCATCTCGTGTGCTTTGTGCCACACTAGCTGTGCCAATTCTTCCCTCACGCAACCCAATTGATCAGCTGCTGGAAGTAGACTCCACTACACTGGAGAAGCAAAGACGTCTGGCAACACTGCTTGGTCTGCAGACACCACCTAACAGAACAGCTCTAATTAAAGATTTGGTAAGTTTCTGTAGAATGAAGTAGTGTTGCATAGAATTGTTCAAAACAGTCTCCTTATTACCATATTTACCCATATGCCATATATTAAATGGTTTGTTTGTAATTCATATAGAAAACTATATTAAAATGATTATTTGAATATGCAGGAATGCCCTCCAAGGCGTTGCCAAGAGAGCTTACTGCAGCTCTTCTGGTGTCATAGAGGGCAGAAACCAAAGTGATGGCGTCTACATAAAACATTTTATATTGCAAGTGTTTTATATGTTCTACCATCAGACATTTACCCATGCCTATAATGTACCCACTTACTATATTTTGGAAGATAAACAGAAAAAACAATTCATTTATGACTCTTTTGATGTATTTGAATATTTGTGGAATGTTAATTTGTCCCTTTTTTTCCACAGGTGAAGTACAGCATGCTCCAACACGTGCACCCTGAGGTTCAGAATCTGTATCGTTGGCTAGAGGTTGACTTTCATCCCTTGAAGTTATCCCAGAGAGTGGCCAGCTCTATGGAGTACATCGAGAACAATGAGGACTTGTGTCAGTATGAGTCTGCTCTGCATGAAATCACCATCACAAGACTTCTGAAGCAGGTATAATATTGAAAGCAGCATGATGCATTTCAGTTCAATTTTATTTTAGCTAAATTGATTGTAAGTCTGTAAAAATCTAATCAAATGGTTTAATATTGCTGTAAGATGTTTTCCACAGTTGTGTTGAATTACATCATTTAAAATGTTAAGAATAATTGGCATTCTTTTATTTTGCAAAGCTGATTTGACTTTTTTTTTTCCAGATTTCACAAGTGTACCAAACTATTGAGTTTGCCCGCCTGGCTAAACTGGCTCCTTTTGCTAACAAGTTTCAGCTAGAGCGTGTCATTGTGGACTCTGCTAGAAGACTAGAGTTGCAGGTATTTGATTAATGGTTTTAAACAGGATTTAAAAATTTGAAAAGAGGCAAAACATCTCCAAGAGTCTTTCAATTTTATAATTATGTCATCATAATTTTTATGTATTTATTAATTTATTTGCATATTTCTTAGCATCTAGATTGCTTTAACCTCACTTTGTTTCATTTTTGTAAAGATACGGATTGACCATCGCACCAAGTCTTTAAGCTTTGGAATGGACTTGGGAGTGGCACAGAAAGAAGATGTGCCGGAGGGTCCATATCTGCAGAGCATGCCCAGTGAGCAGATTCGCAACCAGATGACCAACATGGCTCAGGCCTTGCATAAGGCTGTCAACATGATCAAGCCAGAAGGCAAAAAGGTACTGTTTGAAGTTGTAAGATGTTATACTTGAGAGAATTTTGTCTCTTTTGACATGATATTTTCATATTGCACTGGGGTCAGATTAAATTTTCAATGTAGATATAGGAAAATTTGATATCCTTTATTCAACCCAGACTTATTTTGATTACAGAAGAAGGAAGAAGAAATCAAGGAGCATATAGTGACAGCCTATCGCCAGACATCAGCCCGTGAGCATCAGCGTATCTTGTCTCGAAGACAGATCATTGAGGACAGGAAAGAACTGCTGGAGAGTCTCAGTGTCCAGAGGGTAAGGCAGTTCTCTTTCACAGATTTTTGTAGGAGCAGTGCTAATTATGCTTTGATAAAGATCAAGATCACTAGAATATTACTTGTAGTTTTATAGTAAGATTGAACGAGTGTTGAAAAAATTTTTTAGTGTCATTGACTTTAGAGAACTGGGTTCCAAGTTGTTGCAATGAGGGTATTTTTTGGTTTCTATCTAATGTAAAAATAAAAGAAAATTTTGCGTAACATACTTTTTTTTTTTGCTTTTTCCAGGAAAGGGAAGAGTTGCAAAAGGAAGAAGAGATCCGCAGTAAGGCCCATGCTGCTGAGATGGCACGACTGGAGAGAGAGGCAGAGGAGCGTGAACGCCAGCGCCGCGTGGAAGAGCAAAAAGAGATACAGAAGAAGCATGCTAAGGAGAGGCTGAAACAACTGAAAGAGACTGAATTGGGAGCAAAGGCTTTCAAAGATCTGCATGAAGAGGTGGGTTTTAAGTGCTCATATATTGCATTCCAAATGATTTCGGAACCAGCCAAAATGGATATCTTTGTTCTAAAGCTATCAGATTGATTTTAAATAGATGACTTAATAAGAGATTGGTGTAGCTATGTGAAAATTATAAGTTAAGTTGTTTTTCTCAAGTGTGTTTTGGTGCAAACACATATAGTTTGATAAAAAACATTATCAACTTGTTGATCTGGCTTTGATAAATATTTAATATGTGCATAATGACGCTCATATCTGTTGATATAGGATATTGTTGAGCTGGATGCAGATGAGATCCTGGCCAGACAGGTGGAGCAGTTGGAGAAGGAGAAGAAGGAACTGCAAGAAAGGCTAAATGCTCAGTCTAAGAAGGTGGATGAAAATTTGTCTGCAGAATTAATGCTCATAGTGACACATTAAACACTGATTATCTGACAAGTTTCTTCAAAATTGAAATATTATGGTAAATTTGTAATGTTTAATTTAGTGCTTTACTAGGGAAGATAACATTGCCAACAATATTGCATTTGGTGTTGTAGGTTGATCATCTTGCTAGAGCCAAATGTCTGGAAGAGATTCCACTATTGAAGCAGCAATATGAAGAGGAGAAAGTTAAGCTCAGAGAGTTTTGGGAGCAGGAGGAACAAGAAAGAGTATGTAGAAGCAAGTTATTTGCTTTTGGTTATTTATTTAATGATTATTTTAGTCATATTTTGTGTTTTGGCTTTCTTTAATGTTTTTATTGTGTGTTTGATACCACATAATGTGTACTTTAGATTGAAAAGATCATGGCTGAACGTGAAATGGCTCTGGAGCACAGTGATCGTCTGAAGAGAATGATGGAAGACAAGGATGCTTTCCTGAAGAAAATTGCCCAGGCTAGAATGTCTGTCTACAAGGTGAAATATTAATAATTTGAGTTTTTAGTGTGGGTTATTTTAAAAGACAAATGTGATTTAACTGAGTCTTCATGTAGAATTAATTGTCTAATAATGGTTGCTCGTAGGAAGAATCTCAATACCTTATCAGAACTGTTAATAATCTTAAAAGGCCTATCACCCTTGCAGGAAAAACTTGCTGAGTTTAATAAGAAATTGGCAGAAGAGCGCAAGAAACGCCTGCAGAAGAGAAAGGAAATGCGCATCAAGGAACGTCGCCAGAAACGTCAAGAAGAAAAAGAAGAGGCTGAGCAAAGAGCTAGAGAAGAGGCAATGAAGAGAGGTAAGTGTACCGTGCTCAGAGTTTACTTTTGAATTTATGCTTTTAATGGATTTTTACAAAAGGAATAAGTAACCACACTTCTCTGCATTTGTTTGGAGATATTTGTCTGTTTGTTTGAAGTAAAATTGTTTTTGCAGAGCGAGAAGAAAAGGAGAGAATTGAAAGGGAGCAGAGAGAGGAGGAGGAGAGGCAGTATGAGGAGAAGATGAGAAAGCTGGAAGAGATAGCAGAAAAGCAAAGGCAGAAGGAAAGAGAGATAGAGGAAAGAGAAGCTAAGAGGAGAGAAGAAATGTAAGTAAAAATATCATGTTTGGGTGATAATGTCATTACAATATAAAATGTAGGATAATCCAAAATTCTACCTTATCATACAGCATGATGAATCCTGCAAAAGTGCGCATGCGCACTGGAAGCATCATCATGTGTTTGCAATCTTGAGAAGCGTCTAGTCGACCCTTTTGTAGCTCGATTATTCACATAAATTTTTCCCAGTTCTATCGACAAAACAACAAAAAAAGTTTTGACTTTATTGCCAATAGATTTATTGTCCTTTTGAAGAACGAATTGGGAGATTTTCTTCCCTTTAGCACTGGGCGTGAGGCCTTTTTTGGTGCTGAGCTGGACTGGAGTGTTGAAAAACATTGAAACCCTGGATTTGACCCTTTCTGGTTTCTCCCATGTTGATAGTTAATCATATTGATCTTGTGCTGGTGATAAGCAGTTTTGCACTTGATATTTGCAGAAGGGGGCAAGATGATCGTGGAGGTGACCAGAGAGAGGAACGTGGAGGTGCATGGAGAGCACCTGTCAGAGGAGGTGGCTGGAGAGAGAGAGAAAAAGAAAGAGAATTGAGCTGGAAAAAAAGGTGAAATATATATTGCTTTCAACTTTAAATGTGATTTTCTTTATGAAAGAGTATTTATTGTATAGTTGAATTCAGATATTGAAAAATATAAATGCATTAATCTTTGCTTTTATATATTTTGTCTGAAATGGTGTTTGGCAAAAAAGAGGGATAAAAAAAGCCATGTTTACTTATTGGGGTACCAAATTTGTTTCAGGGATGATGGTGATGGTGGGCGTGAACATGACTGGCGTAGAGGTGAAGGTCCTAGGATTGAGCGCGATTTCAGGAGAGATGAGCCAAGGGATTTGCGCAAAGATGAACGTGGACCTGATAGAGATTTCCGACGTGATGACAGAGGCCCTCCAGATAGAGATATGCGCAGAGACGACCGAGGCCCTGACAGAGATTTCTGCAGAGATGCTTCACCAAGGGGTGGTTTTGGCCGTGGTGGAGATGATGGAAGACCACCAGCACGAGATGACAGAGATTGGGGTCGCCGTGGTGATGACAGAGATTGGGGAAGAAGAGAGCCTCCTCGTGATGATTGGAGGAGAGGCCCACCTGCCAGAGATGAGAGAGACAGCAGGATGCCTTATAGAGATATCAGGGAAGAACATCGAGACAGCAGAATGCCTGCTAGAGACATCAGAGAGGAGAGAGATGGGAGAATGCCAGCCAGAGACATAAGAGAAGACCGTGACAGCAGAATGCCAGCTAGAGATATCAGAGAGGATAGAGATTTTGGCAGGCGTGATGGCCCACCAAGAGATGACTGGCGCAGAGGTCCACCAAGAGATGATCGCGATGGTGGAGGATGGCGTCGTGGCGGAGATGAAAGAGGACCACCATCCAGAGATGACTGGGGTGGCCGTGGAGGAGGCAGAGATATGAGAGGTGCTGGCAGAAATGAAGAGAGGGAATGGAGAAGAGGTGGGATTGCCAGGGATGAGAGCTTTTATAAAAGAAAATATGTCCTTCAAAATTATTAAGATAATGACTTTTAATATGTAATTTTTTAATAGACAATTAAAGTTTTATTTGTCAATAGCTGTATAAAATGAACTGAGATTTACAAGCCAATATTTCCAGTGGATTTTTTTTCCTATAAAACTTAACAAGAATATACCAAATATGGGATTTGGTTGTGAATTGAATGTAAATTGATTGTAAGCTAAATGACAATTGCTGACTTAATTGAAAAAAGAAATAGGATCCCAGTGCAGTAGGATAAACTTAACCTTTGATGGTGAAAATAGACTGAATTTCTAGACTATATTTTACTTAAGTAACCCATTATTGTGTATTTCAGGTGATACAAAAGATGCCCCAAGCAGGGATAAGAGAGGTAAAAAAAATTCTTCCTAGGGCGCCAGTTTGAAATTATTAATCTTATATTTTGTGGAGTTTAACCGTAAATTATTCGGGTGTCAGGTTTATGAAAATTTTCTAAACATGTTCTGGATAACACAGTTTCTCATCTAGAAATCATGTAACTTTTGGAATATTTAAGTTTTCATTCCATTTTGCAGGGGATGGCGATGAATGGACGACAGTCAAGTACTGAGCTGCCAAATTTCGAGAATCATTTCATCTTGGAATAATCATAAGTTTAAAAAACTTAAATGTAACTTAGTTATATTAGGAGGGGGAAAAGAAAGAAACAACTGAAGAATAATGCTTAGCAGAAATTGCCAAACAATTTGGATTTTAAGAATTAGAAAAATATTAACATTATAGACTTACAGTGCATGTTAAATATTCTAACAATTTACAGCCTTGCCAACTTTGTTAAAGGAATTGATTTGAAAATTGCTTGTAAAGATATCATGAAGTTCTTTGGACATATACCAACCTGCCATTTTTTGCCAATATGCTGAAACTGTTTGGATCACGTACATTTAAAGAATTTTAATGGAGCAGAAATTATCAGGGTGAAACAGACTTGTGAAAAGTGTCAAAATTGCCCCAGTTAAATGTCTTTGATATAACCTATTTCAAATTGACAGATAAAGGCACATTGGATCTTCAAATTTAAAGATGGTGTGATTAAAGGTTTTTCTTTACAAAAAAAGTTAAAACTCATTATTGGCATGAACAGACGAGAATTGTGAATTGTACCTTGATCTGAAAGTAAACTTTGTCTTTGGTGTAATCTTCGTTTCAAATCGACAAATAAAGGCAAAATGGATCTTCAAATTTAAAGATGGTGCAACTTAAGGTTTTTCTTTATAAAACATTTATTTCAAGTATCATTAGTGCAATGAACAGATGAAAATTGTGAATTGTACCTTACTATGAAAGTAAACTCGTGGAATGATTTGAGAGCTCCCAAATTGCCTCCCAAGTTCAAAATGCGCTGCAGCTGAGTACTACATTTAAGTGCATTTCTTGTGTAATTATTCAGCTAGGCATGATTGTTTTCAAGCGGAGACCCACTCTGCAAATACAATGCCATGTTGGGACTGGACAACATGACACAATTTTGCTACACCTAATGTTAAACTTAATGAAGTTTCTAAAATGATTTTCAGTCGTCTGCCCTGGTCTTCCTTCGTTTTGTTTTGCCTCCCTCCTGCTCAGCTGATTGTCTGCGAGATCCACGCTTCTGTTCTTCTTCCTAAAAACATGTAAAAATTCTTTTGTCATGAGACTGAAAAATGGTGAATGGCTTGTTAAAGTTAATTAAGTTTTTAAGTTCACTTGAAAGACCATCTCACAAATTAATGGAAAGTGTAGATATGACAAGGTCACAGATATTCTAAATGAAGTCTGTGGTAGCACAAAGAAGAAACTGGACAGGAACAAATCCAAGAACCGAATCCAGTTAGGTATATGCTTACTGCCTAACATAGCTGTATTGGAAATAGGTTGAATTCCAAGCATTTACCTTATCACTGGCTGCTGTATCAGATCTTCTATTTCCTCGCAGCATCTTGGTTTCTGATGACTGGACCATCAGCTGTGTGCTGACAAATTGCTGTAGGCAAATTAATATATTTGTCAATTGGATGAATAGTTAAGCATTAATAATAATATGCAAGTAAAATAATTTTTTCAAATGAAGAAATGTTATCAAGTTTCTTCTTCTTATGGGAAACTGAATGTTTTAAAATATTTCTGCAATGGAAAATTACAACTGCTCTCACTCCTTTGGAAGTACTTCATACTTAATTACATAAAGAAGCATGAGCACTTACTAAAATGTTGCTGAAAATGTGTCAAGAAAATCCAATGGTAATTTTTTGTAACACTAATGAAACTTGCCCACAGTTCCAGACCTGAGATATTCTAGGAGTATAACCATCTCAGTAAGTATTATTATCCATTCCTCTTAAGACAAGCCAACATAATTTTCCCCCTTTCTATTATCTTCCTTGGACCTGCTATTGTGGTTCCATAAAGTTAAGGCAAGGTACATTTGGCTCTTTATTTTCATAGCAAAAAATGAAAAAAAGTACAGAGGGGTAAAACCTGTCAAAGTGTAAAATGGTCCTACATGTTAATATTCTCCCCTACCTCAATATGCTGCATGACATCATCATACATTTCCATAGCCATCTGATAAACATCATGGTCAGAGTTGTTATACATGATAGCATTGGTAAACATGAGCATCATGTCTCGCTGGAACTCCGTGGTTGTCCGGATTATTCCACTCTCCACATTTTTCTTCACTGTTGACAGATCTAAAGGCCTGCAGATAAACGTTTCAACATAAATTTACCCAGGGAATAATTTATGATATAAGAGTGTGAAGGTAGAACATACAGCCGTTTTGGAAAAGCTATTCTGAAGTGTTAAATCTCAAATATATTAAAAGAGAAAATAAATATTAGTCTTAACTCTCAATAGTTCATGGCATTATGGGGACTATTCGAGATCATGACCACTTACCTAAACACAATACTGGTGTACCCAGGAGCAATGTCATCTGTTACCGGATGAGCAAACACGTTGGCATATCTGCAAGACAACAATGGAATCATAAAGTTATCTTTTAATTGTTAAGCTAAGAAAGATAAAGATTGTACACTGAGGCAACAAGGCATATTTCTACAGGAATAATTTTCTCTTTGCTTTTAGTTTTTCAACACAAATTGATAACAAAATTTGAAAAGATAAATTAAGTTGTCAATAAAGAAGTGTTTCATGTTTATTGATATTTTGAATTCTTTTTTTTTTTTCTAAAGAAGTTGAAATGATATTTTAAAATATTTGAAATTTTTTCAATACTGGCATAAGAAATGATCCATTAGAAAAAAATTATATTTGCTTTCAGTTTTTCTCACTCACTTATGTTGAGCTGCATGCCGCCACACCAGCATTATAGCTTTTTTCCAGGCTTTATATGTGCGTTCATCTTCTGTATCACTACTGCAAAGGCAAAGTAGAATTCTTAATAGTATTACTGCATACACAGTTAATCCAACCAAGAAAACTACCAATGATAATACATTAATAAATACAAAGTCATACTGACAACAACATATGATACTTAAAGGTTTTTTGGGCGCATCTTGCAGCATTAAGTTATAACCAAACAGGGATTAACCTACCATTGAGACAATGGACTGTTGGGGAAGGATTCAGACACTGACATAGCTTGCCTACTGGGTGCCACAGAGGCATCATCACTGCCTTGTATGGTCTCCCCATCTGAAGACTCTGCTTCACTTAACCTGATACTGGCTTCTTCTTTACTGTCATCTTGCTGCAGGAATAGAAAGCATGTGCTTTGTTACATTGCATGCATGTGTTTTATGGCAAACTATGATGTACCATGGGTAAGGAAATTAAGGTTTCCATCTGTTAGTGTTTTAAAGTGACTAAAATTATCTAATATTAAAATATAATATTAAAGACATATATATTCTAAAAGACTTACAGCTGATCTTCTGGTAACGCGTGTACTTCTTCTGCTACCTGGTCTTGATGACCCCCGACCTATCATACCAAAAAGACATCAAAAAATGTTTAAAACATCAAAGTCACATCTTATCATTGAAGCTTGCTCTTACATAAATGTCAATGAAGGATGCACTTTTAAGTGTAGTAATTCAACCCTGTTTCTTGGCTGTATTAAATTGTAGATGGAAATGCATCTCATGGTTGTTGGCCGAAGACTCTGCCTTTGAGCTACAGTATTGCATTATGGAATCAAACCACCACCTGATCATTGTGACATTTTTTATCTCATGGTCCTGTCATGTGGTGCAGGAACCAGACCAGTCTATAACAGTGAATGTTTTTTCTTTAATATACAAATCCTCTTTTAATGCATTCTTCAACAGAAAACAAACCAGGCCATGATTTAACTTCAACCCTATGCCCAACATGACAACTGTTACCTCTGGTCTTCTTAGCCGACCTTCCTCCCTCACTGACCCTGGAAGACACACTACTGGCAGGAGAAGGTGGCTCCACATATTGTTCATCTAGTGCTGGGGCTGGGAGGGGCTCTGGCAGGTCCACAGGCGTCTCCTGAAGGTGTAAGTAAGCAAAGAGTATTAATCATGTTCTTAGAATGGGAAATTTTGTACACCATGTCATAACAGGCTGCAGCATGATGAAAACAGAAAATTAGTGTCAAACACCTTTATGGAAAACATACCTGCTTTTCAACTGATTCTTCCTTTTCCTTTTTAACAACAGCCAATGGCACTTCATCTTCTGCAAATGAGACGTAAATATATGTTTCATTCAGAAGCATTAATTAGGCAAATTACTCCAAACAAGTTTCAGCTTAAAAGTTTTCCATACTTAACAGCCCACAAAAATGTGCTTCATGAGTATGATATAACATCAAAACTAACAAACATATTTTTAAAAATCTACTATGGCTGCAGCAATCTAATTTGTGAAACAATCTTGCTCCCATTTTTAAGACCATTGATACAATACGTAAGACATCAAACCAATACCTTTTACAACATCAGCCTTGCATTCAGAGGACTCAGTTGAATCTTCTCTCTTAACTTGCACTTGAGACTCTTCTGTTTGTTTCTGCTGCTGCTGTTGTAACTGTTGCTGTTGTTGTTGCTGCTGCTGAGCAGTCTTTTGAAAGGGAGTGCCCAGCAACTTTGACAGAGTGGGTGCTCCAGCTGATGGTGAACTTGGAATATCGGTGCTGCTATTGGACCGTGTGGCAGTGGCACTAGCTGCAGCAATGTTCACTTGGGGTCTGCCTTCAACTGGAGGTGGAGCAGCCAGCTGCTGTTGTTGCTGCTGCAGTTGTTGCTGTGCTTGCTGTTTGATTGCCTCTTGTGCTTGTTTGTTTTGTTGTTCTGTTTGCTACAATTTCAACACAAAGTTTTAATCAATTGGCCTTCTTTTGTTTCTAGCTACAGTTCCAAAAGAACAAAATAACTAAACCTTCACTTTTTTCTCAGTATAATAATACAAGCGCACAGAAATGCTTACATATATTGAAATGTAAAGATGACAACATACCTCCTTGAACTGCTGTAGTTCAGCAGGTCCTTTAGTAAGAAGTGTGGACAGGATCTGAGATGTTGCTGCAGGTGTGGGAGTGGATGAACTAATTATGCCTTCAGTTGGAGTACTTGCACTATCTTCAATCTGAAGCAAACATGATTAAATTTTTCTAAATATGTGCAACATTTTCCAGTTTCAGACATTCACATAATACAACATGTGCATTATTATATCAATTTATAAATCAAAATATGAAAGCCAACAACTCCTCCGTCTGTGACTTAACTATTGTCATTAAATTGTAAGAAACTCAGCATGGCACGAATATACATGCAGCTCAGCATTTTGGTTTCAATTATTCTTATTATATTGTGGTACTTTTAGTAACTGTTTATATATTGGGCTAGTTCCATACGCTGAATACTGACCCCTATCTCTATCTCTGAGGACACAGAGTCCTGAGTGCTGTCATCCACCTCCAAACTGATACTGCTGGTTGAGGCTCGGCCACCTTTGGGAATTTTTCTCATCATTTTAGCGAGGGCTGTAAAATGTCAAGTAAGTTTTTATAGGCACAGAAGTAACAATTTATAAAAAGTAAATGCATAAGATACTATGTATGGATTACTAAGCCAGATGACAGTACCACTTATAAGGCCTTAAAAATATTGTTTTAAATTATCTGAATAAAAAATTCTATTTTCACAAGTAATAACCAGTGCTAACCCAAGGCCTCAGCCCTTGAAGCTGCCTCTTCTTCAGCTTTCTGCACTGCAACCCTCTCTGCTTCTGCCTTTGCCTCTTTCTCTCTACAAGTAATAACAATATAATCAATCCATATCACCTGTTTTCGTTTATAGATTCATAAAACTATGCAACTTACTACAAAATTTCAGGGAGTCCAAGTATGCCTAAAGCCCTCATTTTTCCAAAAAATCCATGAGCCGCCCATCTTTCTTTGAAAATATAGGCTGCCTGGTGATGCTTTCAGCTGTCCAAATGATGACTGGACAGTTCCCTGGGAAAACCCTTGTATTAAGTTCTTACTTTATCCATTAAACCCTCCAATTCAGTTACAGAAGACTACAAAGAACATGGTTACTTTGGGGCTGGAAAATTTGCTCAAGTTACCCAAAGATTATTATTTTGCAATTTTCTTACTTTCAGCTAGTGTCAAAGAAAATCGAGATAACTAAAATTAATTCAGGTCCTGAGGAGAAAAGTTATGGAGAGCCAGTCTCCCATATGCTGTTCTTTATCATATCAAAAAACTGCTGATAACTTTTTGAGCACTGGATACAAAATACATGTGCCACTTACTTCTGTATTCTTTCCCAGATCTCACGGAGTTTGTCATCACACTGGCCACTTTGCACTAGTTCATACTCTTGCTTCATAGCCCTTAAAATTTAAAAAGAAATATAAATATAATTAACTTGGTCATTTAACTTGCCCATTATGCTGTTAACAATGCAAAGACACCATAAAGAATGGGCCCAGCCAGGGCGTAATAAACATGGGGTCTGGGCTTTTTATGCATAGGACTAGATTTGATGCGGGCC
Organism: Lingula anatina; assembly: GCF_001039355.2. The sequence goes on from NW_019775857.1 coordinate 1,036,933, forward strand.
TTTGACACATATATATATATATATATATATATATATATATATATATATATGACATTATTATTATTAACCAGTAATAGGTTCCCATTTTCTAAATCTATTCTCGCAATCACAAATAAACACTTACAAAAATATATTTTGAAAATGAAACTGCAGAAGAATTATATGGAAATATTTTTGCTTTTTTTTCACTCTACCTGTATTTCTTTTGGTCCTCTTCAATTAATCTTTTTAACTCCTCTATTCTTTCTATTGTCAATTTCCTTACAATCTGAACTGTAGGAGTTTCAATCTCTCCCCTTTCTCCCCTTTTCCTTCTACAAAAGTATCATAAATCAAATGTTAGCATTACACATACATTTCTTGTCCAACTTGTTTTCACAAAATGTCTATAAATATAGTACTCTAAACAGCTATTTAACTATTTGTGCAACTAACCTAGCACACATCTGAATTAAGTAAATAATTTGCTTTTACTTACTTTGGTGTTTCAGCATTTTCCAAGAGATCTGCATACTGGAGTGCACAATTCTGAAATAAAAAATATTGATTATACCCAAAACAAAAATCAGCCACCAGGTTATTTTTTAAAAGATGTAAAGCATATTGATCAAATAATAATAAATTAAGAAAACAATAATTTTGCTTCTTTTTGAAAAAAAAGGAAAAGGGAGGTACCTTTAAAAATCTATACATTATTAATATTCAATCCCTTAAAGATACAATTCTTAGAGTTTTTGTTACAGTAAATTTCTCTCTTTTTATTCTCAAATATACTGTTCATGTCTCAAAGGGATATCTTTCAAGAGTGAGGAAATTACTGCCCCTGCTCAAGGCGTGCATTTCCATGAGTATTTAAATTGCAAGAAATGTACTCAAATTTCCACTTGGTGCAGGAAAACAAGATTTTGAAAATATATGGACTAACAGTCAGGGAGTAGTGGAAAATAGTCCATGATGCCTACTACTACTAGTACTAGTGAAACTGTTTCTTTTGGAAAAATAGCATCATGGACTATTTTCCACTATTCCCTCACTCTTAGTCTTTATATTCCTACCCCCCAAATAACAAAAGATATTTTGCAAACTTTTTCTTTAAGTATGCCACAAACCATGGGTTTTCCCAGCGAACCATCCAGCCATCATTTGGACGGCCCCCAGCATCACTGGACAGCCTATATTTTCAAAGACAGCTGGACAGCTTATGGATTTTTAGAAAATATGATGACCTTAAGCATACTTGGACTATGTGAAATTTTGTGGGAAATTACAGGTGGTAATTTTGGAAGGCCTGTGCACCCAATCCTGGGAAAAGCCCTGTCACCAACCTTTGTTGAAAACCAGTCTGGAGGTCTGAGCTTCTCAGCGAAAGGTTTGCTAGATCTGCTTACAGATACCCAATTCTGATCCCCACTCCTTGATACGGAGCTAGCTAATGCCAACCTCTCTTTGACGGACCATACATCTAGTGCACCATGTTTTACTTTAAATTCTGGAGAAAAAAAAACATTACTTTTGTATTATTTTAGTCTAACGTGCTTTAATATATCGATATTACAGCCATATACAATGTCTAGATTTATCTACTGATCAAGCTGATACCTGAACACTGTTTCAGGCAAGGCACAGATCAGATGTAGACTACTGCCTACTAGTAGTACTACTAGTACTAGTGAAACTGCCAGTACTGGAGTGGAGTAAATACTACGTTGATGCAGAAAATCGTCTCACAAAAGGAAGTCGTGCTGTTGATTAAATGAAGTCTTTTACAAACATGAGCACAAATAATCACATTAATATCTAAATAACTGGCACATTCTAAAAAATTGTCTCTTGTTGCGTGATTATTCAATTATTCTTACTTGGGGTTGCCGCCATCTTTAATTTACCACGTACCTATATGGGTCAAAAATCCCAAATGGAAGCTATTTTCGATAAATGTGGAGTGTTATTTTCATATTTTTTGTTTTTCTAAGCTATAAAACCAAATTATTCCTAATAAGTGGTCATTTAGTAAGTGTATTCATACTCATAGAATAGATATTATTTCAACTTTTGATATGTAAAAAACAAGGTAAATGAACGAACCCGCAACCGATACAGCAGTGTTATCAGTAAAACTTGAGAGGTTGTGTCAGTTTGTTGAGGGTGTATCAAAAATCAATAGTTTTGTCAGTCCATTGGGTATCTCACGCCCTAGGCATGTGTTGAATAGCACAAGAAGTACTTTCCACGACTCACAAACTACCAAGAACCATGAGAGAGACGAAGAAGACGTGTTGTTTGGTGTTAATTTTCTGTGGTGCACTTTGTGGAATTGTCCTGACGTCTGTCAGTTTGGCGACAGAACACTGGGTGGAATCTAAACCAACTAGAGCAGTCAATAAAACCGAGGAACTGTTAACTGAAGATTCCCAGGGTTCGGTTAATCTAGGCCTGTTTAGAGGCCAGAAGCAAGTGAAAGTTCTGAACTATAACCCAAAACCTGTGTGGGGTAAGTTTGATTTGTGCAGTCTCGGTTATAATGCAATGTGCCAAAGTAAAAAATATCCCAGTATTTATTTGATCGTTTAACTAATATGTGATCAGTGTTTAGAACACGTACTTATTTTTTAATAAAATAGCAAATTTGGAAATTTTAGAATAAAGGGAGAAATACTAGGTTTTGACTTCAAAAGGTTTTCACACAAAGAACATCAACAGTTGTCCCAAAATAGTGCAACACAGTCCAACACAGCACAATACACTGAAAAAAAAAACAAATGCAGTCATCAGCAAACATGGAAAACGTTCATTCCGACAAAATAGGATGATACAAAAGCAAAATATATTACAACATAATCAATATTGTTGATAAAACTGAACAAATTTGCCCGTTTTGTTCAGTGTCGGTCAGCTGCCATGTTGGCCAGTGTCTCTTCTTAGATGGCAATATTGCCAAGTTAAATGAAGAGTGCTTTGTGGGTTATGTAAGTAGATAGAAACATGAAATGTCAAAAGGAAAAAAGCAAATAGGATTTGTTAGTTTGCATGAATGACAAAGAGTGTTCCTTTTCAGTAATATGCTATTTTATGTAGGCATAAGAAACATGTCAGAGAGATAAAATGTGTCATCAGATGTAACAGGAATAGTTTCTGTGATGTATCAAAATGGTTATTAAAGATAGAGTAAGCATTACATCACAATCATTGTAATTTTTAGTGGCATTTTGCTGTGTCACCACTAAAGATGTGTTTTAATACTTTTTAGAACAAGAAAATGCCACTTATTAAAGTACATGTACATCAGTCTCTGGCTGCATGATACTGCATGATAAGTAGTCTTAAAAGAAGTACTAGTAATGCTTTCATAATGAGTGTCACTTAAAGTGTACATATTCACAGTTGTTGTCTCGTCTATGATTTACAAACCTCTTATGTTATTGTAATAGTTTAAGACAACATATTTATCATTAACTGAGCAATATTCAGATATTTGACATGCTGTTCGTATTGATCTTTAACTGCTTGTCGTGGAGTGATATGCCACCTAAGATCAAGTTGCTGGCACCTGCATTATTATTATTATTATTATGTCCCAGTTAGATGAATGAGAGACAGAAAGAAAGAGAAACATGTTTGTTGAAGCTCACTTGAGGAAAAGATTATATCTTTATATCTTGTAAGGTGTTTTGCTATTTCATCAAGGCAACACAAAATATCAACTATCATGAAAGCTGCTTTATAAGTATTAGGTGAAGTCAATTTCCCAGTCCAGGTGGTAATTAAAACCATCCCTTAGCAGCCAAGGCCATTCCATTGGGATTTGACACTATATACTCTCATTGAATGTAAATTGGTCTAAGGCAAGCTCGCATCAATCATGGGAGCCCACCCAGTCAATATGTGGCACCTGCCTGTGACCTTAATAGCCACATAATGGCTAGAGGAAAAGATACCTTTATGGAGACTTCTGTCAAGCTACCCAAAATTTTGCAGCCATACTGTGTAGTCTACCCAATCGATGACAGATTTGCACATATGTTATGTTTTATGAAATATTTTTTGCCATAAGTGTGCATGTGTCAGCTCAGTTTTGTTAGTCTAAAAAGTGTGCTACATGACATCTTGTGATCTTGATGATCTACAGATACCCAAGTTGGTATGAATGTGTGTTTTTGTCTTGGTTGTGTGTGTCACGAGTGAGATAAGATACAAATGAGCAACAGACAGGTGAGTTTCATACCAAGCCATTTGCTCATCATCAACAACTTTGTTTCAGCACATTGTATTTTCATTTCTGTGAGCACTATACTAAACTGCACATTTGTAGATTTGTTCTAGACGTGCTATTTATTTTTGTTCTTTATTTTTATACACTGTTTTATTCTATGTGCTACTTTTTGTTCTTTTAGCTTTAAATGTAAGTTTTCTCAAGTTCTATAAATCTCAGATATATGGGTCATTCCACAGTATTATAATAATTACAGAGGCCCTTCAGGGGGAAGTTTGACTCCTTGTTTATGTTCATTATTACATCAATATTCATTATTACATCTTCTTTTAATCACACATTTGACATTTGCCTACAAAACAGGACTATTAAAGATTCAGTTAGCTATGTCATCATGAAGATGAAAACATTCAGTGTCATGGAATATATCAGAAGAGATGAAGCTTTGAAGTTATCGACAATTTTGCATGTTCTATTTACTGTAAAATGACATCTTGATGTGGCTTTTTGAATTCATTGGAAACCAGAGTTTATTGTTTGCTACTAACAATTTCTTAGAGCTTATGGTCTAAGATGACTTCACAAATGGGAAACTTTTTTATGACCATAATTTTAGGTATGACTTGACCCAACTATTTGAAAAATTCAGCAGAATGTGTTAATGGCTACTACAACAGCAGGATTTTATTAAATAGCAGTCATTGTGTTTTCTAGCATATTTTGGTCATTATGCTTGTGGGTATAGAACATATTGAAAAAACATGAGGGTTTTCTGTTAAGAATAGAAAACATGAAAATTTAAATATTAAACCAGAAAAATATTATATGTAGAATTATAAAACTTAACAAGGTAAATGGTAAATATATTTCCTCCAATATTTTTCATTCTTTTTCTTGTACGTTAAAAATACTGTGGAATGGCCTTTATCATTTTTGCTTAAAGTAAATCTTCTTCAATTTTGTGTTCAAAAGCACCTGTTTTAAGAAATCACTGATATTTCACTGCCTTTCTAACATTGTATACTTTGAGTAAAATGTTTTTGATAATCATAGCAGGGAAAAATTATGGTGACATATATATACAGATACTTTTATCCAATTTTGTTGCTGTTGGTGTTATTTAGAATGAAAAAAATTAATTCTCTTCCAATGAAAACACCATGATAAAAAATTATACATAAACCATCTATTTTTCTCTGCTTTGATATGTTTCCTCTTTGTTGTGTTTCATCTGATACTTATGTACTGTTTATTCTCTATTATTTTCTTTCTGTGTTTCACCCTCTTGTAGTTGTTTGCATACCTGACCAAGGAGTGTGTGGATTGAGCGGCTATGAGAACCCAGACATGCGCACGAAGGAAGTGGAAGATTATATTAAAAATTTAACCAAATCCACAGACCAAGGTTCTTTTTGTCAGTTTATCAAAATTTAATGTTAGCTTCAGTAATTATACACCATTTTTTTGAATGGGCATTAAAAAATGTTTTTTTTTTTTTTTTTTTTTTTTGGAGGGGGGGTTGGAGTCACAAATTTGAGCATGTTTTATACTGATTTAGCTTTACGAGCTTTGTGCACTGGCATGGTCATTGACTTGATTAAATATCAAATATGTTCTTTTATCTAATTTTTTTCATTTGATTAAATATTATCATTGTATGAAAAACATTTTTATTGCTATCTGTGATGATTTTAGGAAATGGATAGTTTTTATAAGTTGACTTTATCAAAGGTCACTTCTGGTATCTTAGATTCCATAGCCAGGTTTGTTAATCAAAGACTTACCAAATCAGCATGTTTTCAGATATGTTTTAGAGGCATTGATAAATATTTAAACATGAGTACATTTTGTAATTTTGATCTTTTCTTGTTCTCAATTCTGAAACGAGTTTTAAATAACAGGAATTAAAAGTTGAATTGATGAGTGGAACAGGATAATAACTTGACAAATGAGGAAACAGGCATAAGAACAGTGCAGTTGGAAAATAAACCTTTGGAAAAGTTTTTAAAAATTATTACTGTTCTGTTTATTAATATGTCTATAAGTATGTTGATTCTCTTTTGATTTTTATTTTGCATGCAAGCTTGCAAAAAGTTTTTTAAGTAATGCTTTGAATATTTTAGTATATTTTCTCATTTTTCACAATTCTAATTGGGCACATTATGCACATAGCATAGAGAACTAAATTGCACTTTCGATACAGACTTTAAAATTAGCTTAACTTGTTTCCATCTAATGAAAGATAAATGAGTGTTGAATAAACAGTTTGAAAATTAAATGAGATTGTTTCACTGTTAAATTCCAAGTCGGACAATCTGAAAACATTTAACCAGTGGCTGTTTATATAGGGCGGTGTTGCTAAATAACAAAACTGATAAAGTATAGTTGTTATCTAAATGTTGTTCAGAATGCTGAATTGTCTGGAATTTAACTTGTGACACAAATACCGTGACATATGTTTCATAATTCTTTTGTAATTTCAGTGTTCCAAAAAATTCAAGATGACGGGATATTGATGAGCTTCAACTTGTGGATATCCGTCCTGGTGTTTGCTGGGTTGGGTATAGTGTGGGGTCTCATCACCATCATCTTTAGCTGTATCAATCTGGCTACAACCCCTATAGAAACCATCACAGGACCAATGGGCCTTTATTTGTGGAATGCATTTGCTTGTGAGTTACACTTAGTTCAAAGATACTGTCCTGAAAAGATTAAATAAACTTCTTCTGCTGTAAAAAATGCTGCTTCTTAGCAAAAAAAGAAAAATTCAAAGGAAGAAATGCACAAAGATATTGGCCTTAAACATTCATGTTGATTATTTTTGGAGGCGATTTTAAGGCTGATAATTTTTACGGCTATAGTAAGATATTATAAGACATTGATAGTCTGAGTGTATGTTTTCATAAGGGCTTAAGGTGCTTCTGTTTATCAGTAACAGCCAACTGTAGCTACGCCCAGATGCAAATGTTTTTTCCCCAATACTGAGAGGTTTCTTGTTGATAAAAGGAAATAAAGGTTTTTTTATGCTTTGACGAATTGCTCTTTATATACCTTAAGAGTTTATGAACATAATTTCATATAGATGTTTTTGATAAATTACTCTAACAGCTGTAATTTTTTGTTCGCCAGGTACATTTCATTATACAGTGAAGTACAAAATTTAAGGCACAATATTTGGGCTTGTCTTATGCCTCTTTAGATAACTTATATGCTGTCAGTCATTAAGAGAGCATTCACATCGAGAAGAGCCAAGGTCTAGAAAGGCCGAGGGCCCGAGACCTAAATATGGCTAACCTTCATTAAAGGAAGACCGCTAATCCTGTAATGGTCTCTCCGCCTCTCACACGCCTCCCCACGGTTGTCCCTCGACCGGTTGAAGTGAGCCAAGATTTGATTACTGTGCCCCTGCAGGGACAATGCGTGGGGAGGCGTGTGAGAGGCGTAGACACCATTACAGGATTAGCGGTCTTCCTTTCATGTAGGTCTCTAAGATCATGTCTATTTTATATCAGATTTATTGCTAATGGAAAGCTGTAGATGGTGACTTAGTATTTTGGAGTGAAAATATAATTAATGGGTTTAATTTGTTTTAAGCCCTCCAAAACTATCTTAGAAAATAGTGTCTTTTTATGGCATTAACTGTAGATCTGAATTTCTTTAAAAGTGATTATAGAAAAAAGCTAAAAATGTTGTATGAGGGCATCACTTGTGCTGTAAAGCATTGTGTATCACAAAGCATTCGAATATTAATGACAGCAGTTCATCAGTAATTGTCACATGAGATGAACTATAATTGATTTCCAGTTCTACAACGTGAGAAAGATCAACTCATTTCAAGAAATGTAATGTTCATCCAAGGCTTTCTATGAAACTTCATATAACATCCCACTTATGAGTATCATCATTGTCATCTCTCCATTATTAGTATAAATCATGCACTGGGACTCTCATCTTTATCACAGTGTGATTTTAAAAAAAGAGGGGCCAAGCATTGTTTGGTATAGTTTTCCATTTTTAGTTTTTGTGAGTGTGATTATCAGTAATAATAGATTGAGGTTGTTTTTTTTAATCACATCTTCTTTCTTTTTTCCTAGGCCTGTTTACCTTCATTACAGTCATCCTGTTTGTTGTGCTTTTCCTCACAGACCTAAAAAACAATGTATTAGAAGCTAAAGAAATAGGTATTGGCTGGAGCTCAAAAGACAGAACAGAAGTTGGATATTCATTCTGGCTGATTGTAGCAGCAACACTGTGCTATCTCTTAAACATTTTATTTGTCATAATTTCTGGAACACAGTGTAAAGTGTTCAGAAAAAGTAAGTCCCACGTGAACCAGAATGCCAGTGATGGAATGATGATGTACTGAACTAGTTGTTCAATGGGGACATTAAGGAATACAAATATTCACAGATGCCAATTATATTTTGATTAATTAAAGATAAAGACAACTGCCTTACAGACTACATGTACCTTGTAGGTGAGTCAAATCTATTCAGTAGATATGTACAACATGTCAGGTTGAGTGGAGGTTTCATTAAGTAGAACGACACATATCTCACCAAGATAAAGCTGATAAGGTAGAGTAACCTGGACACTCCTCATTTTACATGTGTCAGTTCTATGATACCAGCATAGAGCACGAGACCAAGGTTTACATTCAGAAGACCACTGAACTAACCTCTTTTATATCTTTCATTTCGAGATTTCAGATAAAGTATTAAATTCACAGAGGCCCTTTAAGTAACACTTCTGTTTTTCTTAGAACTCATTTCATATTAAATGTATGTAATGAATTTTTAAAGTTTACGACTGTACCTCATTTGGATATGAATATTGATTTTTATAACAATTTTTATACTGTCACTCTGAATTTGAATAACCTCTTTATTTGATTTACAATACAAAGTGTAACCATTCCTTAACAAAATGATGTTCACAATATTGACCCAAAAATACATATAGAGTCCCACTTTTACTGCACTAGACAGTCCAAATTGAAAGTATTGTTGGATTACTGTGGCTCTTCTCTAGACTTAATATAGAAATGTTTTTATGCACTGTTTGATAGGTATTTTGCATGCTAGTGCACAAAAGATTAGAAGCAATTCATATTTGTGCATTATATATAATATATAATATGCTGCCATTGAGGTATTACTTTACATTCTACAGTAGTCACTAGTCTGTCAGGATTTACCATGACATTATGCAGTATCATCAAACTATTATAGTCCCGAGGACTATCTCAAGAATATCTAGTCAGTTAATGATGGAGAAGGCCATAAAGTTAGATGTTACCAGTTCTGTAAAATTGCTGCCAATATGTTGATAGCCAGGGCCCTGGTTCACAAAGGACCTTACCAAAGTGGATGTAGCTAAGCCTGGTGATCTCAGACTGTCATGATCAGCTATGCAATGTCTAAGCGAAAGCAGTCCTAGACCATGAAGTCAGTTGATTCTTAAGGAGACATCTTAGATTCTAAGACTGTTGGAGTTTTGGTCCTAGGATATTGTTTTAAGACAGAAAAAGTGAAATAAGCAGCCCCTTGTTATGCTTCTGTTTTAAGTTGGCTTAACTTAAATCGTATAAATATTTTTGTGAAACAGGCCCATAATGTCTGGGGTGTGAGGATATTTATTCAGTTTAGATGAAATGTTGCAGGTGCTGATTTACTCTCATTAGACATGGAACCCATTTTTATAAATATTGATGCACTTCATGGTAGATACTCAGAATGAAGCTGATAATTTTATAGAATGTGCTTCGGATCAATCAATGAAAAATGATAGAGAATCAGCAGTTGTAAAGAATTTGATACCATGAACATTGATGATTTGTTTTATAACCATATTATAATACATTGGGACCAATTCTGTTGATGTGATTTCTCTTAGAGAATTTCAAATATTTTTGTATGGTTCGTAATTGTTTACATTCCTTGAAATTTGATTGTTTAGACTCCATATACCAGCATCTCTATATAACATTTTGTTGTCTCAGTACATTTTGTTTTGGCTTAATATTTAAATGTTTGTGGCTGGGATAGGGAGAAATATCAGCTTTATGTCACTCTTTATTGATTTAGAAGTATTTATGTATTTTCCTGTATTTTGTAGTCATATTTCATGTGATGATTATTATATTTATTATTAATAGTATGACATTTATAAGAAGGGATTTTGAAGGCATATCAGAAAAAATGATGTAGATCAAGTAGCATAACAGTGTTTGAATATATTACAAGAAAGTCAATTAGTTTGTAGGTTGCAGCTTTAAAGTATGAAACTGGTAGTTAATGTGCATATTTTATCATGAAGGTCAATATATAATGTATGTGCTGCTGTTGTTTACAACAAGGAGTGACTCCAGCAGTTTTCCACAATGTTAGAGATGTTTGATTGATGAAATCGATACAGTGTTGTTAGCATGATTGATATGTCATGTTTTATGGATTAGAACCAACAGATACAGTGTTGTATGAGTGAACTCTGCATAAAGGAATGAAAAAATGTGTACATTGAAACCCCTCTCACTTTTCAAATGTATATGTGCTATAGGTAAATGTAAAATTTGCTTTGGTGCTGGTGAACACAAATGAAAAACGCACAACAAAAATTTTAGCAAAGTTGTGTTTTATAGGTATGAAAAGGATTAGCTGGATTATGGGTTCCTTGTACCTTGTATGCCAATTTGTAGTTGCAGCTTGGAAAAATAAAGTTTCAATATTTTGGATACATAACACTCTTGCTAATTTTTTATTTGTCTGATATTTTTTTTTTTTTAATTTATTTATTTGGGTGAGTGTGTTGGGGGGGGGGGGGCA